>JBBJLS010070975.1:0-31174 GCA_037577275.1 Bryconaethiops microstoma | reverse complement strand
TATATACATGTGTGTTATATATCATGTACATACACAGTCACACCTAGGACCAAATTAGCATCACCAATTCGCCTGGCGTACATGTGTTTGGACAATGGGAGTAAACTGAAGTCCTGGCTGAAACCTACATGGACATGAGTAGAACATGCAAATTCCACTCAGAACTGGCTGGGAATCTATCCCAGAAACTTGCCAACTATCATAAATAAATAGATTTTGAAAAACATCACAACTCCAAAAATGACATCACTGTTGTTGTTCACCTGAAAGCCACTCAGAGACTTCATGATTCTGAGAGAAACTGTGGCTCCATTGAAGATTTTGACCTTAAAAACAGAAAACAATCATAAACCAGTAACAACAACACAAACTGCGATATAGCACATATCGTCACTGTAAAACAAATACGCACACCGTCCTAAAACTTGAGTGTTTCCTCAAATTGTAAGTCACTTTGGATAAAAGCGTCTGCCAAATGAATGTAATGTAATGTCATGTAATGAAGTGATAACTTTATAGGTGAGGTAAAATCATTCTCAACTTTAATGTACATTGATTAAGTAAGTTTGTAGCTGGTGTCAGATGGTGTGAAATGGTTTACATATGTAAGGGAAGATAACTGTCTTTAAACATGTTAATAAAAGTGTCAGAAACTTACAGAACCAGCTGTGTTTAGGTCGTTTGGCACACCAGCCACATAATCTACAAAAACAAAAAAATCATTAAACAGCAAACAGAGTGTTGCACAGTTCATTAAACACAGCAGCCATAACATGCAATGCAGAGGTCCCTCCATGGAATTTTTTCTCATATGGAAGAGCAAGCGCTGAACATTTGTAGAAGTATTTTTGTGTTTTTTTATTGTGGCAGTTAAACACAATATCTGTCATATCAAAACTGTATCTGTACTGTATATTTTATCTACGCACAATTTTTATGTCAAATGCACCAGTAAAAACAACTAAGTATTTTTACAATCAAAATGGCCTTGGATTTTGTCTTAGAACCTAACTACAGGTCAACAAAAAAAATGTTTTTGTAATCATCAGAAACCACAACACACTTTTCTAAACCATTTTTTCAATTTTGTGCTAAATTATTAAGAAAATTATAATTTACTAATTATTTAACATAAATATCAAAGTAAAATCAGCTAAATTTCCATATGAAATATAACTATGAATGTATTAGTACTGCCAAGAGAACACAAAGCAACCATGTATGAAAATGGACCCTGAGGTGGGGAAATACCCCTGTATTCAGAGGCGGGAGGTTTGAAAGTAGCCAATCCGAGAGCGTTATTCGTTTCACCTTGCTGCTGATTGGCTACTGAATAGTTTCCCACGTGGAGCTATTCAAATCTCGATTTTACCTTTACATTTTTTTAAGGGTAATGTAGTAAGCTGAGTTTAAAATGAAATTAAAGAGTTTAGGGTTTAGACAATAAAAATAGGCATTTAAAGACTTTTTTTTTTTTTTTATCACATCACAAATTCGCATTTTTTTACAATTCGTGGGTTCTCTTTACAATTCGTGGGTCGACTGTAGCTTGGTATGATGAAGACAAAGATGCCTCTAACTGCATTTTAAGTTCTCTGAAGCAGGGTTGTTGCTAGACATAAAGCTCTACTGGGGCACAGGCCCCCCACCCTCCATTATCCATATATATATATATATATATTACAGCCTGCTGCAGATTAAATTAGCTTTACCAGCTTCCCTTGCTAAACTCATTATTATTGCCACTGCCCTACTCATACTGAAGCAACTAGGGGTAAAGGTAGATATACAGAATTATTAATTCATGGATGAAGAGATATGAACATTCTCAACATATTTTCTGGCAGAAATGACATACTTGTATATGCAAATAATTTTGCTCCTGGTTGTGGTTAAAACTGTGTTGCAACACGTTTTGTCAATATTATCTATCTGAATGCACTGCCAAATGAGTAAATTGTTGCTGAAAGCTAAGTGTGAAATTTTACTGGGGCACAGCACATAAACACTGGGGCGTGCTCCCCAGTGAAAGGGGCCCTGCTCTGAAGTATTTCTAGACATTTCCTGATGCCCGTCCTTACCCGGAAAGCTGTCAGGATTGAACTTTCCTGTCGCCACAGAATAGCCTGGAGGAGATATATACAAACTAAGTACATTTCAATGTACAGGAAATTAACTTACATACACATGAGTGCTTTAGTAAATGCAGAAATGAAATATGCTGTTGTTATTTTGGCTCAAAAGCTTCTGTTTCAGTAGTTTCTTACCCAGATAAAGGTCATAGTTGTCGAACCTCTCATATGACTTAGACTCTTCTACTAGATAATGGACGGGAGAGAAGGTCCTACCCTTGGCCATGATGTTTGGGAGGGGTGCAGTGATGATCTGACCTGAAACACAACCCGGCCCTCTTCAACCCATTGCACTCAAGTATGTAGAAGCATAAATCTGAAACGAGACCATGAAGTTGAAGCTAAGGTCTGGATTGAGCTCAGGCCCAATATTTTGCTTTTATTTTCCATTTTTATTTTAGCATTTGGGGAAAAATGGTCATAGGAGCTGAACCTACCAACTAGCAACTAACAAGTAAAGGAAATTCTAGAAATACCTCAACATTTTTTAACCTGACCTCAATCTGCAGCATTCGGAGCATGTGCTTGATTATCATGGACTCTTTTTTGACACATTTTTCTGGACTCAAAAAGAACAAAAAAAAAAATCCTGACCTGAAACACACTTGTAATAGAAGTCAATTAACAGATTATGAATAGAAGCGCATGTCTTTTGACACCAGTATGTTTTGAATGAACAAGTTTTCAACGATTTTCAAAGTAAAGGGAAATTACTATCCATGGTAATGTCCATATCCATTTGCCACTGATGGAGCAGACAGATAGTAGATTTAAAAACACTGGAGGATTCCTTTAATCCTAATAGCACAGAAAAATCAACATGTCTATATGAAATGGAGCACTTACAGCAAGTAATACACCACTGTTGAGTACACTGTTTTAAACAGTTTTTATTAGCAAGAATGAATCTAAGTCCTATAACACAGGTCAACAACAACAAAAAAATTGTAATCATCAGAAACCACAACACACTTTTCTAAACCATTTTCCATGCTGAACCATTTTCAGATCTGCTTTCAGTTTTCTTTAGTCACATCAACGTTTTGAGTTATGAGTAATATTAGATTTGCAATAGACTTACATGTGTTTTTTATTAAACCACAGGCACCAATCAAGTAACTGTTTCAATATTTTCAGTGCGAAGTCAGACAGACTCACACTCTGGCATAGATATAATGATCAGTGTCAGTCAGCGACCACTGTTTCTTCAAAAACGCTTAGTATATGATTATTATATGTTAATTATACCACTATCGTGCAATATATAACTAGCTTCATCACAAAAACTGTACGTGCGGGAAAAACAGATTTGAAATCGGCATGAAAAACATAAACTTATTTCTGATGATTTTGACCTGTTGACCTGTGTAATCTGTCCCAAATGAGCCAGCCAATGGTGACACCGAGATAAACCAAAACATAGAAAATAAAATATTTCTCCTCTGGTTGACAACTGATAATAAAACAACACAATGGCAATAATTAATTAATTAATTAATACAGTAGTGAATAAAGAATAATAAAAAGAAGCGATCTTATCTTTAGCTATATTCTGATTAATCAATGAAATACAATGCCGAAACCCAAGAAGGAGATACAAATCCATGAGATATAAATCATTGCCATGAGGACGTTTGTATGAGTTTGTAAGGATCTCAGCATTGACAGTTTGGATATTTAAAGCAATATTGACTTATGCTTTAAAAGAAAGAGGATACTGAAAGTAATCAACATACTCTAAACTGCAAAACAAGCAGAAAACCTACACGTCCTTTTGAGTTCTATAAGTAAATGTTGATGGCAAAATTTAAAAAAAAAAGAGAAAATCTAGGTTTTCTTTGGGTATTATTTTCTATTCTAATCAAGCCAAGTAGGTGTTTGTCATGTGAACCATATCCACAGTACACAGTGAAATTAAACAACATTACTCTTTGTGCAACACAAAGAACAAAAACAGACCCACAAAAAACAAAAACAACATCGCAAAGAACAAAAAAAGAACATCACAAGATTACAGAAGCGCAGGCAGGACAGGACTAATGAGAAAGGACTAAAAACAAGAACAGCAGCACAGCAATTTACAGGACAAGACAGCATACAGCAGTGACAGAATAAACATGTTTTAAAACCATTTCTGAAAACTATCCTAAGGGCAGCATCAGGGAATATATTCATAATCATATTTAATAACTTTCTTTGAGGGAGCTTTTAGATGCTTTAAACACTTCAGATGTGTTTTTCCAATTGCCACCATTGTGAACAATTCTGACTCACTAACTTTCTCAATGGAGTATTTCACATCAAAGCAGTCTGAATGACTCTTCTTAACTGTTTAATTATGTGGAATTTCTGAAAAATCTGTGGAATTCAGACTCTAGTAACTGTGTGGTTATACAATAACCATGTAAGCAACAATTACTAGTGTTGTATTCTCTGTTACAGATGTATTACTGTAGAGCAGCTCATGTAAATACACATTAGCAATCAGCATATACCCAAGCAATTAGGACACACTTGTGTATTTACATGAGTAAATACATTAAATTAAATTATTTAATACAATTGCATAATTACATAAGCTGTCACTGTAATCTAGCTGTAACCATGAATACACCACCAGCAGCTCTTCTGGTGTTGTATGTATTATTAATGTGTAACTACACAGTTATAGAGTGTACGGTCGAAATCCCTTTAAGAGTAAAGATGCGTTTCAGTAACATCACCTCAGGATTAAATGAAACATTTTTTATTGTGCATTCTTGTAAAACACAGTTTAGTAGGACACTGTCTTTTCCATTCTATCCAGAACCATGTGCTACACTGTAAAAATAACAAGTTCATAAAGTTTTACTTGGTGTTTTACCTTTAAAGGTTATTGTCCAGACTGTCCTAAATTATTTTGTTAATTTAGTTTACTGAACAAGTTAAGAGAAAACACTTTACCTGATAACTTGCTAGTTCAGTTAACTCCAAATATTGATGCAATATCAACATATTAAAAAATATTAAGGCTTTTTTCAACTTAATTTGCTTTTTTTTTCTTTTACTCCTTTAAACAGTGGGAGAGTGTATAATAATAAAGGCCTTTTTTCATTTAAAAATATCATAAAATCAAGAAATATAGCAATGTAGATAAAATGGGTAATTTGCAATGCATTAGACCTAAAAAATGAATGTTTTGTAGATTTCAGGCGCCCACGCTTGTTGGTCAGATGGCGCCAGATCGTCGGAAAAACACCCAGCGCGAATGTGGAGCGCACGCACGCGCTGCATGGTCGCACTGCAGGACTGGTCAGTGATCAGAAAGCCCCGCGCGCAGCAAGGTGCAGCAGTAGCGCGCGTGCTTCCTCGCGCTGCATGCTTAACCGGTCGGTCCGGGGTGCCCAAACCAGCTCTTGCACCTCTGCTCACACTTCCCTCGCGTTCCAACGCCACGCTAAGGTGCTCCTTTATTTATGTATTTGTATATTTATTTCTCTCTCTAGCTCGTGTTTTTCTATCGTATCCGGTTCGCGCGGGCGCGTCACATGGTCCCAGCCGTATATTCATGAAAGGCGTGCAGCACGTGGAGCGCGCGTATTGAAGGGAGCGCGCTACCACCAATAAGCTGGAAGCAGAGAGCGAGGGAGAAGAAGAGAGAGAGAGCGAGAGAGAGAGAGAGAGAGAGAGAGATAGACAGACAGACAGAGCTGAAAAGTTCAGCTCCCACCGCAGGTCGCACGAGCTATTCGGTTTCCATCGTTGGGAAGGGGGGCGAGCGCGCAGGCTCGACGTAAATCCAGTCGCACGAGCGTCTCCTAGGATCCGACGCCACCGAGACGTGAGAGAAGACTCTCAGCCTGACCTTCACCCGCCACGGATTTAACCCGGGAAGTCTCGAGAGCAGGGATACAGACCCTCACTGCCCCCCGGCGCGAGAGCAGCCCGCGCGGGACATGAAGATGTAGCCTTCAGTTGTCCGACGCCTGAGCTCCAAGGCTTTTTCCCACTGCTCTGGATTAAACTCTTCCTGACCTCGCGCATCCCCGCGCAGACACAGGACAGAGATGTGGGAATAGACCCCAGCAGTCAGCAGAACCTCTAAAGAACCTGAGAGGAGCATCCGCGCCGCCTGGCCGAGCAGCTCTCTGCATCATGCACCGCGTCCTGCACCCTCAGGTGAGTCTGCCGTGCAGCATTTCCCTCCGTCTCCGCAGTTCTGTTTATTGCGAACAGCCTGGCAAAGTTTGAACGGAACTTTTCAGAAGTGCACGTTTATCTATATCGGTAGAATCTGCAAAAAAAAAAACCAGGAGCTCAGGAGCTGTGGAAGTTGTAAACTTGATGATGAGCTGAGATCCCATCAACACATCAACACACTTTCCCCAGTCCTGGAATTTAGGAAATGATGGCGAAGTTGCAGTACTGTATACAGTATATATATATATATATATATGACCCATTTTATATGTTTGTATTCTTTGAAATTCAGTATATGAAACAGAACCTTAAAAAAACAAAATCCAGCCTTATATTTAACACCCATTAACCCACTAATAGAATAATCTTTTATAAGGCATCCCATAAAAACCTCCTTTGACTCTGGGATTTGGAGGCAAAGTGTCTGTGGTAATTACTTAACAATCATAGTGAGACTGTGGGGGGGATTGTCAATGTGACTCAGCCCTGCGTGGGTGTGCGATTGAATTCTCAGGCGATACAAACAGGCACAAATTGGACTCAATCGACCTACCAGTCTTCATCTGTGCCCTGAGCTCATTATAGCTCCTTTGGCACTTCTTCACAAACCAGATTTCACAGGGCAGACATGACTGTTATCAGTCAGCACTGGAAAGGCTGATTGGAAGGAGCTGTGGCAACCTGGCTTGCAAAGACACCAGAAAGTTTCTTGGTTACAGCTCACAGCCGACGGCAGCATCGCTGCTGAGTAATAAGGCCCGGAAACTTCATATCCGTACACACAAGCTGAGCTTTACTGAGTTAGTCAAAACACGTGTTCGCCGAATGAGAGTTTTAACCTGTGTGTGAAACGTAATTTTACTCGTTACATGGGATTCATTATTTCTCGCAATCTTAGTCATAAATCCACATTTATCCTGCATATCGTCTTTAACCTGGAGGATCTTTCAAACAGCAAAAGAAAGATTTTTTTTTCTGATATCCTGTAGTGCTTTTATTCCCACCTAACATGAGGACACATTTGTTTGAAACTCCTCCTGGCTGCCGGGAGTGAAGTGAAAAGAGAATTCCACCAGTGTCTCTAAACTTCTGCATAATTCAACGGCTGAGATTATAAACAGTCACTGGCAGGAGTCTGATATGTCCCATTCTAAAGAAATTTGGCGAGTCAGAATTGTCCATAGTGGTCTTTAAATGTCACTTCCTAGAAAATAGTTCCATTAAATATTTATGAATATACTCCTTGATCTTTGGGACATTATTTTCCAGTAGCTTTGAGAAGTTTTTGCGCAACAACTTTCCTTTTTTTAAAATCCATTCATGACAGAGAGGGAGCTCCTCTTCAAGAGAGAAATTCCTCTACAAAGCACAATTTCACATCGAACCACTCGCAATGAATTTGCTTACATCTCAGCCACTGAGTAGCATGCACTTTTTGGAAAAATCTTTAAAAAAGGTTTAAGGACACTGTCATACTATTCATGCTGTTTGTCAATGGTGTTTTCAAGGCAGAAGGTCAGGCGGAGGAAGGAGCTTTTTAATCAATTGACACAGCTCTTACAAATAATCTCTCTTGCTCCAAGTGTGACTAACTTTCAGCAAATGGCAAGAAGGGGAGAGCACTCTTGTGGGATGAAATGACTGACAGGAGGATATTTCAGAGATTATGATAAAGATGGAGACGGAAGAAATGAATCCTCCTGGGAATGTAAATGCTTTTACACAAAAAATAAATAAACAAAACAGTACAAAACACCACAGTCGCATCTGTCCCTTCCCTCAAACAAGATCAGTGTGTCAGTTCCTGTTTTGTCAGAATATTCCATGCAGGCATATTGCACACTGGAATCTCCTAAAATTCCTGCAGAGGTCAGATGTCAATCATAGTTCTTCTGATGCAGTTTGCAAGCTCAAAAAAAGAAAACATCCCCAAACAGTTTATGACCTCAGTTCAGATCCAACCCCTGGCCACTTAGGAAGGTTTATCGTGTGTGTGCGACTGTGTGTCACCTCCTTGCTGTCCCGAAGGCACAAACCTGTCCCAGCTGTGCGCACCCAGCTCCACTCAGCTCAGTTTAACCACTGACAACTCCTGCATGATTAAAGTCAATCCAGTGCAGCTCAGTGAGCACGCTGATCTAATTAACTCATCAGAAACCAGTCAGGTGCAGAGGGCATCATACACTCCCCATTGACTTCTGCACCTCTGTGCTAGGGATGCCAACAGGACTGATGGATGGAACATGGCAGCAGGGCAAGTGCACGGACAGGGGCTCCAGACCACTAGGGGCACCAACCTGTAGCCAGTTTACAGGTTATTAATTACATCATCCTGTTATTACTGTTAGCTTGTTAAGACAGCGTACAAAACTAGATTCATTTCTGGGAGAGAATGTGAAGCATGACTGCGTGGTTGGAAACACCAAACAACAAATAATTTTTGTTAAAAAAATTCTCAAACTCTTCTGATTCTCTTCCTTCAGTTGTCAGTATTTTACCACTAAACCACCGAGGGGCATGAATTCACTCTCTTGCCAAGCCATTTATGGTTAAGGATGGCTGAACATGTAGCCACGGGCTGATTTTTGATTAAACCACAACAAAAAGTGTCACATGTCTTAGCTTTAGTGACTTGAGGTTTGCTTATGAGTCTGTTGTGTGGTTTGGTTCATGTGTGTTTGTTTCTATGCATTTTGTCCTTTTTCAGCCGTCTTAGCAGTGAAGTCACATACTCTGTCTTCGACACACATTTTAAAGGCGACTCCACCGTCCACTCTCTCCCTGTATTGTACAGAGGCAACTCGACCACAAATATTGTTTTTTTTAAAAGATCAATACTCGGCCCCTGATCAACTGATCCAAATTCTGAATACATGCACACAACGCTAAAATTTTGCCAAAATTCAATAGAGCTCCAGTGAGAAGTGGTGCCAAGAAAAAAATGGGTGGAATAAAATAATAATAAAACATTAAGCACACAAAACAGACGTTGTGTTCAAAAGACCCTATTTACACCTGCCCATTTTAGTTGAGTATCAAGACTTTGTCTGGACAAATCAAAGCCGTATTTAAACATTCCCAAGATGCGCTTAAAATAGTGTAAATGCACCCTTCTCTCCAAATTTAAATTTATCTAACGTCACCTCATGCCGTGAGCTTCTCCAGCCTTTATTTCACCTTGTCGTTTTTCAACGTCTCGCTACACTACAATATGTTAATTCAAGGTTAATGATGGCCATGACTAGTACAAGAGGCTAATTATTATAAACAGAAGTTTTCCTGTAAACATTGCCTGTCGGAGTAAGAAAATGAGCAGTGCTGAGCAAAACAGTGATTTTCTAATTCAGAAGCAGCATTGGTTGTTGCATAAGAGCTGATTTGCATATTACTCGGGACGTAGTAATCGGATTTCAGTCTTACCGACAGGAGACACATTTCTGTGTGTAAATGCGGTTAAGATCTTAAGACCAGGTTACAATCCAGATACTAGTCACATGAAATGAGCTGGTGTGAATGGGGTCACAGAGCGAAACGTTTTTAATCTTTTACGTAAGTGACAGGTTTTGTTTTGTTTTTTTTCTGAGAGAAACAGAGGCTGGGTGGATCATGCTGTTGGTAGAAATGCTAAGTAGCATCACAGATTCAGAGCACACAGCTGCAATACATCAACCTCTTGCTAACCTGACCACTCCAGGATTAACAAGTCCTTTAAAAGTGAATCTTTTTTATTTACTTGCCTAAGTGAGCTACAGGGTGATCTTGGTTTTGTGTTAGTAGTGTGTGTATCAGTTTTAGGTGCTTGGTTCTCTGTGAACTGGTGGATGTTTTCAGTGTTGCCATGATGTGAAACAGTGGCTAATGGCCTCATGCGTTTATTGATTATTTGACTCATGTTATGATTTATGGTGTTAAAAAGCCATTTTTTTGAGCGAGTCCTATTGCTAGCTACATAAATTCCTTCTACTCATTAGTGTTACATTTGTGGTGTAGGCAATTAAAAACTTACAACCTACAAAGCTTGTTAAAATAGATTGCTAATACAGCTCAGGAAGATCAATTCAAGGACATGATCATGTGGTAGAGCATGTTTGTCAAACCTTAATGTTACAGACATCAAGAAGTTGAGGCACAAGCATTGATGCTTCTTGTTGCCCTAAAGTAGGTCTTCTTTTTTCTTTATTTCGTGCATCTTAGTAAAATTTAAATGTGTGACCATTTCAATGTATATCACAGTATCAAAGTCTTTTTTCAAACAGTCTTTTATCAATAATTGTTTATTAACCTTTTAGCGTTTTTACAGATTAATTACACTGAATTAGTTTACTATTATTTTAATGATTAAACTTCAATATTAAGTGGGCAAAAGGTTGCCGTTACTATAATCTAATGTCTCATAACTCAAATTTAAAATGTGCTATCTTTAAGGAGTCTGCACATCTGGAAGGGTTGGTGATCTGTATCTCTCAGTTTGACATCTTGGGATGGTCAGTTTGTTTGAATTCCATATCTGATGATATCCTCCCTGAGTGCTTTCTGGCAAAGACAAGACACA
Organism: Bryconaethiops microstoma; assembly: GCA_037577275.1. Lineage (NCBI taxonomy): Eukaryota > Metazoa > Chordata > Actinopteri > Characiformes > Alestidae > Bryconaethiops > Bryconaethiops microstoma. The sequence goes on along the minus strand of JBBJLS010070975.1, from coordinate 20,311 downwards.
GTTGAATGTGTCTCTCTGATAGAGCGCACAGTTATAAGGTGCAGTGAGCCTCTGGGGATCCTCAGTACCTCTTGTTGAGTATTGAAACAGTAAGCCTACTTTGTTGACTAAATGTGGCTTATTTTACCTCAAATAACCACATTTATCAAAACTGTATACATAAAACACTTTTTAATGTTTCAAATAGCAAAAACCAAAAGAAACCAAGCACAATCTTTAGTTTTCCATCATTATCCCTGGGTATGAATGAAAAATATTATTTAAAGCTTATTTATTAAAGAATATTTAAACTGTGTTATTCCTAGATTTTGTATTGAAAATGTCCTGAAACCATTTGTAATGATTAAACTCTAAAAAGAATGAGATTCTTTATAATGAAATCCACCTTGAGTATGAAGAAGACGACTAAAATTTAAAGACGAACCCAAATATAATAGACTACTCCTAGAGTATAAGCTGCGTCATTAGAGGATAGGTCTTTGCATAAATTTAGCAATATTGCGTTTGTCAGTTAGATTCAGTGTTTGCTTTTATGGTTATATAGAAAATGCTCATTCAAGTGAAGTCTGGGAATATGTCTGACCCTGTTGTGTTTTACAGACCCTACTGCTTCATGACCTTGCCTCTAATGACCGTAATTGCAAACTGTTTTGGTATTCCAGCAGGTTTTGTTCTGAAGCAATGAAACAGGTCGCTTTTGTTTCCAACATCATGGCAAATTTTGCGATGTATGTTCTTTTACTCCAAGTCAGTCTTTTCAAAACCAAATCTTAATTTTAAATGGGATAGCATGCTGCTCGGTCAGCTTGATGAGAATTTGGGGTGGTGGCGCTGTATTTTCATGGCTGTTCAAAAATGGGTTTGTGTTAACTTAGGTCTTTCTTGCATAAAATTGTTACACAGCCAACGATGCTAGCTGTTTACAAATTTAGGACCACCCCTGCATGCCTGGGCAGCTGTTTGCCTGCTTGCATCTGGCCTATTGTATTTATTTCCAGGCTCAAGTCCCTCATGATGGGAGCCAAAGTGTTTGCTTTCTCTGCTGCAACGGTGCTGAGAGGTATAAATATCTCATTATCCTCTCTGGTGCACACCACCCGTCCCCCAGCGCCCAGGAAAGAGGCTTTATCGCAACATGCTATGCGTCAGTAAAAGTGAGCAGCCGTCAGGTTGCTGAGGTGTAACTAGCGAACAAGTGAAAACAGTTCCTTGCAAATTCTTCCAGCAAAACAGACAGACAGCAAGAGTGACACTTAGTAGTAGCACGCCAGATTACATCTCTGGCACAGTCGTCTCTTAGCTAAAGCAGGTGTAGGCCATCATCATTTGGCTTTTCAGCCCTAAAGGTCAGCAATATCACAGCAGCGTCTGAGCGCACTTAACAGCACTTAAAACCGCCACAGGGAGTCACATATTTTACAGAATACAACCAATGAGCTGCTCGCATCCGTCTGTGAAATTCCTGTTTCTCATGAAGGTGTTCACTTGACGCATCACCAAACTTTCATTATATCATAATCAGTATTTCAGTATATAAGGTAGAGTATTTTCTGCAGTTTTATTGGCTTTATTTATTTATTTCGATCTAATTATGTATTTACTTATTTTATATTGTTCTTGTTTCTGTGTCTATGTTTGTCTGTGTTGTAACAAACAATTTCCTCCAGGATTAATAATTGTAATAGAAAACATTCTAGTTCTGTTCTATCCAAATTTTTAAAGATTCACTCCAGCAGTAAATACAACAGTAATGCAGGACATCATCCATATATCCAGTGGACATAAGGGTGCCGCCTATGTACTGTACAGTGTGATGTTTCAGCTATTATTTTAATATTCATAATTCATTCTAAAACCTGTAGAAATGGTTACCACATGCAGAGATGAAAATAGTGGCAGTCACAGTAAGGATTTTTCTCTTCTGATTCTCCATCTCTGGAACAGCAGGAGAGAGTGGATTAGCATGCATAAGCCTATGCTGTATATGTTTGAGCCTACAGAGTGCCGAGTTCAGTCAAAAGAGAAGGAACACCTGTTAATCTAAAGGACAGCATGGACATAATGTAAAACAAAGCGAAGCCCATCCTAGTCATCTCATAAACTTCTTTATAATAACTTCCATTAAGTCATGAGGATCAACCAGTTTTGTGTGCCGCTGCATAACAATGTTTAATGCAGAAACCTTACATTCCTCGATTAGCCTCTAACTTAATGATAATTTGCCTTAGAACAAATTAGCTGGTTTTAGAAGTGCCAGGTATTAGCACACATTCTACTGTGATTCCTCTGTAAACATCTGAACATCAGAATATATTCCAGTGTAAACCGGTTAAAGTGAGTCTGTTATCAACAGCCAACAAAGTGGCATGAACAATAGCATTAAGATGCTTATTCCAAAGTGATTTTTTTCACATCAATTTTTTCTAACATTCTTCTTTAATTCCTTAAAATCTTTAAAATTTCTAACACAGGTGGGTAATACAAAAGCATCTAATTTAGGTATGTGATATTGCAAAAATCGAACAGAACACCCCATGGCATTTTCACTATATTCTATAAGTGTCTTGATATTTTGTCACAATTCAACAGAAATCTCTTTATTTCAGCATATTTAGTCAATTCAAGCCCATGCATGTTTAACTGCATTTTTCTACATTTTGTACATTTAGTGAAGGTTTAACTCCACCAATGTTTTTCTTTTTTCAACCTATTTATCTGTAGTGTCTTGCCTTAAGTACTGACAGTATCATCAGCACAGAAAAATACTGTGGTATAATGTGACATAATTTAAGACGATAACTATCATTATTTATTAGTCAGCTTGATACTTTAGAAGCACACTGTTACTTTTCTTTTTTTTCTTTAATATTATTTTTATTTGTTGCCCAATATACACAGCTAAGCGTATGCAGTACCCTGGTGATGGGGTCCAGAGAGTGGAGAAATGTGTCAAATGACTTATTAAGGAGAGCTTGCTGGACTCTAGCCACGTCCTTGAAGCTCATCCCAGCTTTAATCGTTTCCTCTCAGCTTTTCTCAGCTCTTTCTCACCATCTCTCCAGCATGCTGATCTCAAAGGGTATGCACTGAATCCGCTCCAACAAAACAGCGGTTACAGCTTTACGCATTATTTATGATAACCATAATTCAGTACCAGGATGTTACTCAGTGGTGTTCGCACTTACTACACTTTGGAAAGCTTTTAGTAAACACAACCAAAGATAGTTTCAGGAGGTATGAGAGTAGCTCTACTGAATGCTACTTTAAAATCCTGCTGTGTGTTTCTGCGGGGAGCTGCTGAAAGGACTGAGCTACTAAGAATTATTAGAATACTGCTGTCGTCATTTGCCCACAAATAACCAAATAGGGCCCGTCTTCTCCCGCTACTAGCAGAAACACGTACACGTCTCTGTAGAAAGAATTAAATCGTCGAGTGTTGCTGTCACAATAAAGCAGTGGTATTAAAGCTTGACTCCATGCCAGCACAGTCTCTTATCAGCCTTTACTGCCTGTTTGAATCTTTGCACGATCACTGCTGCAGGTGTCGGGGGATTGTGGGTAGCTATTATAGTAAAAGCTGACTGTAGGAACAGGAGCATTTACTTACATGTCTTTTTAAGAGACCTTTGTGTCGCATTAAAATCAAATCTGAACTGCACAGTATTCCCCAAGACTTATCAGTATGGTGTGCAGATGACATTATAGTATTTTTGTTGCTAGTGATCTGAGTGTAACTAATACAAAGTCTTGCCCATTGCAGGTTACAAAGAACAGAAGATAAAATATTACAACATTAACTTACAGTTAGGAATGTCTTTCCTTCACACACACACACACACACATATATATATATATATAACCAGTTATTAGAATCTGAATCTGTCACACACACCACGTGAGGTCAATCAGGCATCGGAAATGACTCATGTCTCTGGGTATATAAACAGGATATTGGTAGGTATCTGCACTCAGTCATTTGGGTCACCTGCCGGCTTATCCAAAGCCCTCATCTCAACTGTTTGTGAGTACCTCGGTTCTCCAGAACCTATTATATACCCTCCTGTGTGTGTGTGAGAATGTGGGATCCTGGTGGAAATCTTATCTCCTAACCTGGAGCGTTCTCAGAGCAAAACGCGTGGTCTACCTGCTCTTTCGTTTGTATCCGCGACTGGGCTCTTCCACTACAACACTGGACAAACTTTCAGTTTATTGCTGCTCCTAGTCTGTGACAGAACCAGTGTTTTTTTTACATATATTTAAACAGCACTGGAGCGTAACAGCCAGTTTCAAAAACATCAGAAACACCAATGATGAAGCTTCTCATTAAACTGACATGCGGTGATGAAAAACAAACACTTTTTCTGATTGGATAATTAGGGGAAGCTGAGAGAGAACATTTTTTTTGTGATGTGATATTCTAAGGCCTTGACAGATTTGCACGAAAAGAGTTTGCTCTGAAGTTCATCTTAATTAGCATTGCTTCAAAGTCTAGCAAATGAACAGTCACAAGACAAAATCGCTAGAAGGATAAAGAGTGGGCACAAGGCTTTATTGACAAGAATGACAAGGCTTTTGTTTATAGAGAAACAGACCCTCAAACCCATCCATGCTCTCTAGTGTCTGTTTGTGTAGGTTGCACTGATGATTAAAAGGTTGCTTCATGGAAATAGCCTTTTGATAGAGTGTTTCTATCGTTGTATGTTAAAAGCGACCAATTTGGGTACAAAGAGTGAGATGGATATTAAACGAGACACCTGCGGTGCGCATGTCTGATGAATTGCGCTGTTGAAACGAGCCCTCACTGAGCACTTTGAAGTGGTTTTCATTCAATGGGAGATCTATCGATCCAGTCCAGCATTAAATTTAATGCACTTTACACCAACAGGCTGTACATTAAAATGTGGTTTCCAATCAATAAGATTATACAAAGTAATCATGTGTCTTATTTGTTAGGTTTTGCTGAGGAATTATGCACAGCTTTTATGTATGTGTTGAGTGACTGTGATCAATTAGAATGAAAGGAATAAATGTAAAGTATTCCTTTCACTAATCTGTAGTGTGTTCAGTTCTTTGTGTACTTCTCACTTTTGGACTGCTAGCTAAATTTGCTCAGCAGCTCTACGTATACTAGCATGCAATGTGCCCAAATCATCCTGCATTTAACCGGAATGAGTGGATTAATTTAATTAGCCTGTCTGTAGTTCTTTGCAAAACGCTGACAGCTGGTACCTGGCAGCTGAGCAACTCAGGCAGAAAGGTGACTGCCATCATCGTTCCACATCTCTCCATCTCTTCATCAGTTTTTTCCCCACATCTCCGCCCGAGCGCACAATTTCTGTGCATGCAAGGAAGCTGCATCCTACTTACAACAAACATATATACATCAAAAGAACTTAACCATTCCCAAGAGGCACTTCTTCCATCGTGTTGTTTGATGAAGATGCTGTGTAGTTTTGCCCGCTTGTTTCTGTTTATTTGTTCTGTTTTCTGGAGGTTGAGCTTTTCTGAGAGATGCACCCTCAAAACACCACAATGTGACATTAATTAACAGAGAAGTTTCCTTTTTTTGCCCCAGCAAGGCCAAGTTACTTGTCTCCTTAAGTCTAAGCTAATTTTGTGCCTTGTTTGGTGAATACTTAGGAGCAACACAACAGAATGTTCTAAAACGATGGAAGACATTTGGCACTATTAGAAGTGATTTTTTTCCATCTGTTTACTGCTGCCTCTCGGTCAGTGTGTGCAGGGCTGGGAATGCGCAGATAAATGATAACCAATGTCCTCAGCAGCCATAAACATGAGCCTGCCACGAAATAGCGGCAAATTTACAAGAGCAGATTATTTATCATTGGTCAGGCGATTTGCACTAATGGGGTGATGTCAAGTAGAGGCACTTGACCCCGTTTTGTTGCTACAGACAGGTCTACAGAGAGGATGTTGGACCTGCAGTGGATCACAGCAATTTTTTGGACTCACACAGAAAAATATCCTTTACAAGGACATATCTGGCCCCGATGGAGTGTGCCTTGAGGAAATGTGTTCCCTTTCAAAAATTCTATGAAAGTGAGTGTGTGTGTGCGCGTGTGTGATATATCATCATAATGTGAGTCTACCTCATAAGCCTTTGAGATCGTTCACAGCATTACATATACCAACTAGCAACTTTATTAGGTCCACCCACCTTGTATGTACACTCATTGTGTATTATATCAGTTCCTCAGGGAAGGCAGTTTACAATTACCAACTGTAGTCCATCTGCTTCTCTGCGTCATTTCATAGTCCACTTAATGTTCAAGACCCTTCAGGAGGAGGTATTATTTGGGTGTTTGATTACTCTCAGCACAGCAGTAACAGTGAGATGGTAGTGGCATGTTAGTGTTACAGAGTGTGTGTGTGTGTGTGTGTGTGTGTGTGTGTGTGTGTGTGTGTGTGTGTGTGTGTGTGTGATGCACAGAGATGCTCACACACCGTAGTGTTGCTGTATTTAAGGCAGCTTCATTTAAGTATGTATACAATTTGTTGTCTCTCCCATTGTAACACACCTGATTTAGGTCCTCTGACCTCCCAAAAATGAAACAATTATGTTGGATCAGTTCTTGTTTTTTTCCTCTTTTAACTAACACACCTCTTGTGTTGATGAATGGGCTAAACGGAGCTAAGAAATGATGCAGTAGTACTTTGTGGGTGGATTTTAGAGCCATTTGTTTAGCCAGCTCTGTGATATAGATTGTAGATGGTGTTGATTTGCCACAATTAATCTTGATTTGTTGTCCGTATGATGCAAGGCCACTTTGCTCCCAGTCAGTCGTATTTTAATGATTATAAATCTAGGTAGTTAATCACAAGATTTGTTGTGATTGGATGAACTGACCAGTGTTGAAAAAATAATGAACTGACATAACATTTTTCCCTAAAGGTAAGAGAGACCTTTCTGGAAAATAAGGCACAGTGTGCTGGAAAGGTTTTGCTTTAATGATAAAAGAGGTGTTTGAGGAAATGCAAAAGACAAGGATAAATTATGAATCATGGTTCTGTCTATATAATGGTCCGTGTCCCCAGTGCTATGTTTAAGCGTAACTGAAAATAGCAATGTAATTTGGCTGGGAGTTAAACCTAATCTCACGTTACGTCCAAACAGCCCGACCTTCGACTTATTAATGACAGTTTTGTGCTAAACATCTTGGATGTTTTTTGTCTTGGTCTTCATACTGTTTTTTGACAAGTCAATGCTACGTTTTTTAAGAACACTTATCCGTTAACAGGGTCCACGACAGTGCAATAAATGCCCTGAGAGTTTACAGTTCATTAATCATTTAAGATAATTACTGTAAATTGGACACCTCTAATTTCTGACATTTAGTTCAGACACATTTAACACAGGCTACGTTTTTATGGTGCTTGGCTGTAAACATGCAACCGCTGTAGAAAGACTAAGAATGTCAAAGCAAACCAACCCTCGCTTACTCACAAACCCAGTGACACTCTTAATCCACACACATGCAAATACATACCCACGCACACATTACCCCAAAGGGCTGGCAGCATTACACTTACTGAATGGCGTGTACAGACAAAGGTTACTATGTCTTAGAATCCTTATTAATTAAACAGCTGCCCCCTGAGAGTTCTGGCATAAATGATATTGACTTCCTTCTCTATCTCTACAGCCCGCGTTATCCCCATTTATCACAATTTACAACCCTGCAGCTGAAAGTGTATCTAGGCAACACAGCCTCAAGGTCAGAGATCGCAGTCCACAGTGGAGAAAACGTAGAACAAGCGCATTCTTTTTTTGACAAGCACCTCCCAAAGATTGAAGTGAACAGAGTTCACATAAGGTCAGATGTCAAGGGCTGAGGTCAGGACAGGGCAGCCTCCAGTTATAAGTGACTAGTCGTGTCAAAGGGCAAAAAAAGCAAATGACAGAACAAATCAGTTTGGTTGCTTTGCCTGTTTTTCAGGCTGTTAACTGGATCCACAACACAATGCATTTGATGTTCTGAGAGTTTTAATGTATTAATCATTCAAGATAATTATGGTAAATTGGACAGCTCTAATTCCTGACATCTAATTCAATAACAGACAACACAGCCTATATTCTTATTGACTAGTCTTTGGAGCTTAGTTTCCGTCACAATTCGTCACAGACATCAACAGTATCTCCACTCAACTAGTCAAAAGTGGAAATTAGATTACATTTCACATTATACAGAATGTTACATATCCAGTAATCATAATTACACACTCGTGCTACCAGAAATATGGTGGCCTAGTGGTTAGGGCGTTCGCCCTGCGATCAAGAAGTTGTGGGTTTGATTCCCAAGACTGCTAGTGGCACCTCTGAGGTACCCTGAGCAAGGTACCGTCCCCACACACACTGCTCCCCAAGTGAATGGGTTAAATGCAGAGGAAGAATTTCGTGCTGTGTGCTGTGGTGTGTTCACGTATGACCGAATGATCACTTTCACAACCGAAGGTTTGTAAGGAAACTCTAACTTGGGTTCATTGACCCGAGTAAAAAGATCAATTGTAATACGGAGGACATTAAACACTATTTTAATCAACTATAAAATAACTACTGAATCAATATTTAATAAACATGTATGTTGGTGTAATATCAGTAGCATTTTTCATGTTAATCATGTTAAGTTGCATTTGGCAGAATTAGGAAGAAGCATACAAATGTTAACAAATTTGTAGCATACATATATTAATAAAAATGTATGTGTTCTGTAACGTTACATTCTGTCATATGCAGTGTCTAATTGTGAGTAATTAAATATGTTTATGTTCCTATGAAGTAATATTTGCTTTTGGCAAATAATCAGTTATCAAACAATACTTATATCTACAACATATAGCTACAACTGATCAGCCATAACATTAAAACCACTAACAGGTGAAGTGAATAACATTGATTATCATGTTGCAGTGTCACTTGCCTATGGGTGGGAAGGTATTAGCCAGCAAGTAAACAGTCCGCCTGCTGTGTTAGAAGCACAAGGAATGGGTCAGCATGGGTACTCTGACTGGTCTGCAGCTACGCAACGCAATGCACAGCAGGCTGCAATGCACTGTGTTCTGACACCTTACAGTCAACGTTAACTTTTTCAACTATTTGTGTTACTGTAGCTCTGTGGGACTAGACCAGACAATATAATAATATCATTAAAACAATTATTTTAATAAACATTTTTAACACCAACCTCTACAACACATACCGAGACACTTTCTCAAATATACTCACATACCTGTATCCTCCGCAAGCACATGCTGTCTACATCTGAGCGAGCAGACATGAAACCTTCTACACTCTGGTGCGCGCGCACACACACACATACACACACACACACACACACACACACTCACACACACACACACACACACACTCCTTCTCTCTCTCTTTCTCTCTCACATACTCGCTCAATACCCACTTGTTCACTTACCTACACTTGGTGGCTCTATTATACACACACACACACACACACACACACACACACACACACACATACATACATCCTACATCTGTCTGAATAGGCAGACTCAGCATCTCTTCACTGGCATGATAGGCACAAGTGAACCCTTTTAGACAACAAAATTACCAGTGTCACACACTCACTTCTAAAGTCACCCAGAGAGCTCTGGTTCAGTTTAACTTTTGCGAGTTTAAGTCTTAGAAGCTGAGAGTTTTTACCGCTGTTTTACTGTACTAATCTCATAGACTATAATGTCTATATTTAGCCAGTGAGATATGCAATGAATTCCATTCTACTGACAAGTATGAACATACGCTTCTCCTCTCTGTGTTGTGCTCAAAATTGTTTTCTTCCCACAAAACAATACACACAGCAATTACTTCTCATCACATTCAAATCATCATTAAATATCTCCCCTTCTACTAACACGCACCATTTTTTTGCCATTGCAGCTTTTAAAGGAGCTTCTAAGGGTAACATGGATGGTCTTTCAGCAGATGTGGATTATAGCAGACAGTGCGAATTAAGCAGGCAGGCTGACTAAAGAATGGAGTCTGTGCACAAGGACCAGGGTCTCTCATTAATCTTTCTGTGCCCAATCGATGGGCACAGGTTTCACAGCATTGCCTGCTCCCAGCACCACTCTACCCCTCCTGCCCCTTCAGTTTCCATGGCATCCAATCTAACAGGCTATCATCCAACGTCGCCAGTGGAGAGTGACGTAGTAGAAGATTGGATTGATGAGATGCTTTTAAGTGAGCCACGTAACTAGAGAACATTTCATTTGACCCTGATGGTGTATAATACCAACATCCTATCAGTGCCAGCTGGAAGTTCCAGCAGCGTTAAACTGGGGGTGAGGGAAGAGCTAAACATTTAACCCTGCCCATTCCCTTTTCATAGACCTAAGTTTTACCCTGCCATTGCCAGTTTTGTCGCTCAGATACAAGCTCACTGAATACAAGCACCTGGGGCTATATAAAGAGCTGTATGTGGGTAGGCGGAGCTAAACATTTATTCCATTATTATTTGTACATTGTCAGTTTCATACTGACATAGTTATATCAGAATCAGAAAACTGTTGATCCCAGAGGAAATTTCTGATATCCACCTTGTGCTGACTGCCACTTTTGCTCTATTGCACTGCCTCAGTTGGTTCAAATGTTGTGAAGTTGCATTGCAGCCTGTTAAATCCGTGGATTTATTAAAATTAAATAAAAATGACTTTAATGCACCTGTAATTACTCAGGGCTTTTCTGTTGTTTTCCAGGGAATTTGCTGTTTCAGAGGGCACTGTACGTAGTCTTTTACATATTTATTAGCCCATGCTGCGGCTAGAAAACAAACTGTCCATGGAGTAAAATGAACACTAAGCAAAGTAGTGGCGATGTACTTCGTTAAATCAATAAATGCTGTTTTTATTTGATTATAGTGTGTAATTTATTGAGAAAAGCGGAAATAATAATGAGAAAGTCTAATTTAGGGAATTCATTAAAACTACTTTGAAAACAACCATATAGGTTGTTGATTATCTTACAAATCATAAATATTTGCAAGAAATGTATAGCAATTTTACAAGTATTTTAGGTTTTATGTGCTTTTTTGAGCAGCCAAAACATTGCAGGCTTTCAGAGCTGACATAATGAACATGCCAAAACGGGAATTTGAACTCAGAGCTGTCCTGAAGCGTTCGACTGAACCAGGCGACCTACATATCAAAGCTTCGGTTCCTTGCTGTACATGGTGTGCATGGAAGCAGTGGACACCAGAGCTCACATACACCAGATGGTTTCCCAGCATGCGCTCTGCACCTTGCGAGTAGCTCACTGTTTCATTGTTTGCCGCCCCCCCCCCATAAGGACAGGGAGTGAGAATCAACTTATGAGCTTGTCTTGTTTTAAACACGTATGCCATTCATCACCATGCCACAATGCAAGTCCCTCTGTAACGCTTTAATTCTTTCTCTCACCCCCTCTCGACCTTTCTCTCTCTCTCTTTCGCACACTTTCTCTCTGTCTCTCTCTCCACCAGTTCAGTTTCTACTGTATTGTTGGTGTCGTGCTGAGAACGGAATGAGCCAGAATGAATACAAAATCTCATCCTTCACTTGACAGACCTGGGAGGCCGAAAGTCCGATTTAATCACAGCTCACAGTGACTGTATTATTTTTTTTTTATAAATTATGTGGTCCCATTTATTTTTGGCTTTTCTCAGCATTTCTTTCTTGCGACCTAAAATAATTTTATGGAAGGCCTACTTTCTCAACTATGAAAGACATTTCCAGCCTCTTACTATGCATTCTTGAACATAAGAGGGTCACAAATAATGTAAATATTTTACATCCACAACTAAAGGGTTTTCCTTGAACCATATGTATGGGACACAAACCATATGAACTTTTATTTTTGAGGGTGTAGTTAAGTTGTTCGCTGCCTAATATGTATTGCTCTTGCAAATGTAATCGGTTTTCTGAAGGGAAAAACATAATGGTGACTGAAACTGGTGTATCATAAGCAGGAACATGTTGGAGTCAAAGGCTAGACATTGCTATAACACAGCAGCTACTTTAGTGCTTAGCAGATTTTTATGAGGAAAGGAAGGAGTATATTGCTAGCTTACAGCTCTACAGCTCTTTGAAAACTGCTTTACTAACTGTTAGGTGTTAACATCAGAGAAGAAGCTGACCAGCATGTATGAAGATCCGCTTCCAGGGAGGAGTATGAAGGCCGAACAGAACGTCCTTCATAGCTGAGACGCCAGAATAATGCTCCAGACTGGGCCAAGTTCTCATATAATGCGAAATTACTTCTGACTTGCCTTTCTTCGACCCCTTGGAAACAATTTAAGGGCAGTTAAAATTTGATCCCTGGCCCGTCAGCGCTGTGCACAAGATTTAGGTTCTGGGGCCAAGGAAAAGTTTCCAGGAGGGAGCAGAGCATTGACTTTTCTGTCCCTCATTCCCCATGAGGTCACCTTTCTGCCTTTTCAGGCTATTAAGATGCTTTTGGTCAAAGTTTCCTCTCTATCCACTGTCAGTCTTGAAAGAAGGACTGAGAGGGTGGGCAGGAACACAGGAGCAGCAGGGTTCTACCGGAGAACTCATCTCAGCAGTGTTGCTTCAGCAGACCTTTATGCTCGAGGTTTTGCTTAGCGTGTCCAAGTGCTCAATCCAGAGCAGCCTGTTCCCTGCAGATAAGTGAGCTCCGGAGACTCGGGCTAAAGCGGGTCCTTGCGCTACGCTGCTCTAAAACTGCAAGGGCTCCATGCCTGTAGATGTTCTTTTCTCATCCGTTTCAGACTGAAGTATGGAAAATACAAAGAGAATGGGTGAGGCCAGAGGAGGGGGTTAGTCTACATCCTATTACTATCATCCAGTGGTATATCTACCAGAACTGCAACCAGGGCAATTGCATTACTTCCTGTAGCTCAGGTGGTGACCTGCAGCAAAGGGGGCACAGGCATTTTTATTGGACCCCTTGTACTGCTGTTTAGGCAATTTTGCTTCCATGACTGGGGTTGTTACTATAACCTAAAAATATACTTTGACTGTTAGTCTACATTAGGGTTCTGACTTGGTTGGTTGGGTTAGACATAGCAAAGCAGATTAAAATGTTATTTTATTTATTCACTCAAGGTTCTTTGCATGGGGAGGCCTGTTTCTTTGTCCTTTATTTCACAGTGGTCCATAAGATCCTAAGTTATGCCTCAGGCTGTAACTCCACATGCACTTCCATCAAAGCATGGGGTGAAGAATCTGATGCTTCATGGAGATGAATCCTGTCAGAGACCCTTAGCTGTGAAGATGAAAAGAGATGGAACAGTGGGAAATCAGCCCCTAGCAGCTGCCCGGGGGGAGATTGGGAGGGTTGCACAAATATAGTTCTCACTATAGTCATTAGACTCCATTAGACTCCTCCTTTTTTTCTCGAAATGTTGCTGGGTCTCTGAGATTACTGCCCTTAGGTGAACATCTACCACATGCAGGCAAACATGCAGGGATGTATGCAGTGGGGGATATTTAATTACTTAAGCAAACTAGGTGGTAATGCATGTGCCATACCGATGAGCTAATTAATGTAATAAAACCAATAGTTGCACATCAGAGTAATACACTGCCATTACAGTCCAGTTAATTCCTCACTCAGCAAAGTACAGTGCATAAAAATACATTTAAAAAGGTAAAGCTTTCAAGAGTAAAGTCATAGCTGCAAAGCTTAATGAGTGTTGACTAGTTCTCACCCTTTATTGCTCTCTTGTATTCATGGTCGGTTTGACGTTACTACGCGTCCAATAAGCAACAGTAAAATGGAAGGCATGCCAAAGGAAAAGTGTTATTGGATGTATATTCCTTCTCTCGCCATCACACACTCATACTCTCCCACACACAAACACACTCTGCCTGTCTTTCTGTTTACCTCTCTGCCCTAAACTGGGCTTCATATAATATTAACGTCTAGTGGGCCTTTCATATGATGCGGCAAGTCTATTTCTGTCTTGGCTTTCATTCTGCCAATATATCTTTTGCTTTAGGTGCATCAGCAAGTCTGGCATATCCCTGGGGTAAGGTAACTCAGTTATGATATACAAGGTATCACACTGACCTGGATAAAGTCAAGAGAACCACTTTGCATGGATAACGTTTTTATAGAAGACGGAGGGCGGAGATGCAGTATAAAACAAGGTACAGGTTCCTAAATGGATTGAAGGTATGGTCCTAAGGAAAAAAGAACATTTGGTTAAGAACCTTTACATTGTGCGGAGGTTCTTTAAATTGTAAAAAGCTTCTAAACATGTGTACATCTCATTAAAAGTAATTATTTATAGAACAACCCATTGACAATTTCTTTAGGAAACAAAAAAATGACATTCTTCTAGCAAGTTCTTTTGGCACCTTTATTTTTAATTGTATAGTAGCAATCAAATAGTTATGCTCAATAAAAACATGTGCTCTATTTCAGAACACTTCCACTGAACAGTGCTGTCCAAGCTTATGCATGCTAGACTTGCAGCAAATTGCAGCTTTGATTCTTTAATCTGCTTGATGCTGGTGAAGCTTAATTTGTCCCCGTTGGGAGATCATTTATCATGGCTGGAGAGGCTGGTGCCGACGCTGAGTTGGATGATGAATCTAAACGCTCCGAACAAATTCAGTTAGAGTCCATGTGTACAAGAGTGGTCATTAACACACACACACACACACACACACACACACACACACACACACACACACACACACACACAGAGCTCCTAGATAGACAGTGTAAGCAAAATCATTTATTGAAACACTTGTAGCAACTTTATGGGGGGTTTAAAATAAAGAGCCTACTAAAGTAACTGAAAGTTTATAATTTTATGTTCCTAACTGATTGTAATTTCAGTAACAAGTAACATACTAATATCAATTGAATATCAAAATAGAAAACTGTGACTTCTAGGACTAACACATAAGGAAATCTTCATATTTTAAAGAATTATATTTGCATTATGTATCAAAAAGTTAAGTGCATATTGTAAAAAATAAAATAAATTGTTGAGTGTTGTGGCCTGAAAAAATTGGAGACATTGGATTCCTTGGTAGGATTTGGTTATAGGAACCAGGGCTCACAATCTCTACAACAATTGGTCCTGGCAAACAGGGGGAACCAGAGTACACACACAAGCCCACACTACACCGCATGCTTACTCAGCCGGGTTGTCTACTTAAAGTATGATAATTTGCTGACATGTCCGGTTCTCCATAAAATGTTGCCGTCATCCAGTCAAAGCACAATTACTAACATGAAAGCAAGATTAACAGCTACAGTATCAAGCATTATGCATTATTTTGTCATCCTCTAGGCCATCTTATTTCAATATTAAATGGCTTTTAATACTAAGCTAAAACTACATCACCTAACATAAGAAACGTATCTCACACTAATCAGGCATAAGGTGATTACTGGCCTTGTTATCCTTGGCTTTGAGTTTGAATATTTTACGTTGGAAACTAAGACAACACTAACATGCACAAGTGACTAATCACAATTGCTCTGATGACTATATCACCTTCTGTTTTCCCACACACTATTTCTGAAGCATTTAAAAAGGTGTTAGCAACCACTGGTGTACTGAAAAAAGGGAAATGCAAATTGTGACTTAATTTCCAGTCCCAGTAGTGCCATGTGTTATCTGTGACCAGAGGAATTCATGGCCACATCCTGAACTGTTGTGATGCTGCAAATAGTAAGATGGGTGTTTGTGTTGTTATTTTCTTGAGTTTAGCACTTAGTGACAAGAAGATAAAAATGGAGGGTGTAAAATCAAATTTATATTGACTGGCCATACTGCTGTTACAGGAGAGAGACTAGAAGGAACGGCTATTAACTGGAATAACAAACTGTAGGACAAATAACAAAAAAATGGTTTTCAGAATCATACCAACCCACATCATATCTTACAAACCTAGAATTCAATATGGGGTCATAGTATTTGCTATCCAAAAGTCTTAGATATATCTTAGATATTTGTTGTACAAACATCTGGCCTCATTTTTCAACTGAAATTCTGTATTCATGTACAAAATAACATTTAACTGTATAGGCGCTTTGCAGTTTGAGATTGCCTTTCATAGGTTATTACTATTAATAATAATGGTAATATCTTTATTTTTTATTGAACATTCTTATATTGCATACAACTGGCCAGTATCACATACCATTCAGAAAGAAGTCCAGTTTGAAACACTTATGAAGTCAATGTTGAAATTGTTTTCATGGCAGGGATCCTCAGCTCCAGTCCCTCAGCTCTAGTCCTAAACTAAATTACATATATATATATATATATATATATGTAATTTAATTTAGAATTGATTAGAATAACAAATGTTTCTGACTTCTTCTCACATGTCTATGATGAAATAAATTCTATGATGTCTGGTGTGCTGTATTTAGTGCTACATCATCTCATTTGATCAAAATGCGTGTAAATGACACAGCTGTTCCAACACATCATATCACATTATTATAGTGATAAATGAAGATGCTGCATGAGTTGCCATGCTGACAAACAGACTCATCCTAGCTTTGCAAAAACTCTGTGACAGCTGTGTTGACTCTCATAAGTTTTGATTTTAGATTACAGAAATGCCACAAACTGTTTTCACATAAAAAGTGCAGTTACATCACATTTGCATTTTGAGAGACCACGCCTCCCCCCAATTGTTTGTTCAACTGTTTCTGAGTTTCTGCCCTATGCTCAAATGACCCAGGCCATTAACCAGCCATTTTAGTGCTATAGTCCTAACACTGGGATGGGTGGCACCGACAACCTCTGACAGTGCTGCATTAAATGTTGAGTGAGTGGGACATTTCTGGCCATCATAACTCCTCTCATTTTCATCACTAATCAGAAGTAACGCGCTCAATGTAATTAATGCTTTCTCGGCTTTGGGTTGTACAGCACATTAATTACTGACTTTGCAAGTAAATGGAGTTGCAGTGCACCATATTAACTTTGGCAGATGGCTTTAATACTGCATTAAGAAGGTGACTTTGGTGTTAGCCGATTAATTGAACTGTTGGGTGCTCCTTAGGGAGCTGGGCAGAAAAATACACAAGAGAAACACCTACACATTAGAGGAAGAAAAGGAGAGAGAGAGAGAGATAAAAGGAGGGCGAGGAAGAAAAAGAGAAAGTAGAAGAAAAAAAGGAGAGGAGTGAGGGATACTAGAGAGAGTGGGAGAGAAAGAAATATGATTTTAAGAGAGAGAGAATAAGGAAAGAGAAGGAGATAAAAGTCAGAGAGGGAGGGAGACAGATAAAGGGGTGGGAAAGTGGGAGATAGAGAGAAAAGAGAAATGAAAGAGAAAGACATGAGAGTGATAAATGAGAGAGTAAGGAGAGAGATGAAACTGAAAAAACAAGAAAATATGGATAGAAAGTCAGAGAAAGAAGGGAGAGTTGAACGGTAAAGGGATAGGGGGAAAAATACAACAGAGAGAGAGATTCATTTTAAGAGTAGTGGTCATCACTGGCTCTAATTGCAAAGTTTTGCATTGTGGGTTAATGTGGAACTTGTCTTCTCCCCTGGGAGTGAACACACACACCAAGGCATGTATACACACACACATACACAGTGCTGAGCCACCAACACTGCCAAAGATGCTGAGAAATGTAAAGACCACTCATTACCGTCGCAGTTCTACAGGCAGCATAATACTGCACGTAGGCGTCCTGATGCCTCATATTCAGCCTGGAGCAAAAAGATGCACGCCTCCCCCAGTCTTGTAGGATTTCTTAAATCAAGCCATGATAGACGGTTAAAGTTGTTTTTCCTTTCCTTTTTTAAATCAATGTCTATGACTCACCCATATGGGTTTAATGGGGGCACAGCATAGAGGAGAATCGCATGGTGATGTCACATAAAGCTCTTCTTCTATTTTGGACCTTTCCTAGAGAGACATGGTCATTCCTGGAAACAAGAGTGGGGATTTTGACTCCTGAGTGGAAGTAAAGGGGTGTCTCCAGGCCAAACACACAGACATGATCATTAGTTGGTGTTAAGGAACAGTCCATCATTTTGTGAGCTAATGTCAGTCTGCCACATGTGTAATATCAGTAATACATAGAAGACAGACCAGCAATTCGCACGCTTTGAATACTCATGTATTCACTTGTATCTTCATGTACTTGTGTGTTCATTCTCAATCACCCTTTAATATTTCATGATTTTTTTGGGAGCGTCTCTCTGAGACAAAAGATCCACATGCATTTTAATCAGTGTTTCAGTCCACACCAGCTGTGACCGTCAAAACACAAGTCTGTCAAAACACAGCATTATTCTGTTGTTTTCACTTGTGCACATAAGCGTAATGTAATTGTAAACTCTACAGAGGTTCAGTGAAATCACACACTCCCACTAGTGCTAGAATGCTTAAATATAATTATAATAGTAATATACTAAAATGTATTCTTGATGGCCCAGTAGTTGCCAAGCAGCACTAACCGAGGCTATTGTGAAGACTACTACTATTCTTTCGATTGATAGACATACAGACAGACAGACAGACAGACAGATGGATATAAATCCAAAAAGAAAAATATATGATACAGAAAACCTGAGAATGTAACAAGAAATGATTTTTATACTGTTGCTCCAGTGTCTAAAAGTTGGATAAAAACATAACAGCATTGTTTAGACAATCTTAAATGTTTATCTCATGTTAACCCTGTATTATCAAACATGTTCTATAGTCACACGCTTCATATCTATTCATGGAATTCATTAACTGCCCTACTTCTTGCATTATAAGTGAGTGTCAATAAATGTTCTGCTCTTTACAGAGACGTACGTCAACATTATCTGAGTTAATGTCCGTAGTAATAGAAGAAACAATGCAGATGTGGTAGATATAGATTAGGTAGAAAACTATACCATTCCTTTACTGCTTTGAAACAAACATACCTAACAAGGGCTGTCTTCTCTCCTATAAGCCTGCTGAAGTGTTCAACCATGACATGTCAGTGAGTGCACAAGGTTTATTTTCTGACAGAGCTGACAAAACATGTTAATCTGATTTCATTTCAGTTCATTTAGTAGAGGGAAGCCCCCAAAACAGGCCAACAGCAACCAATGGTTGCCTCTTTCACTCTTTTGTGCACTCATTCATTCTTTCTATCTCACCTCTTCCACCTCTCGGTCTTGATTTCCTATACCTCTCAATCCTGACTGAGGGAACAGGTTGCCAGGAGTTATTAGGAGGTTGATGGTGGGTGTGTGTGTAGGATGTGTGGCTGCATGGTCCAGTGTAAGGTCGCTATCACTCACTCCTGTCAGATAGACAGCAGCAGATGGTACACAGGATTACAGGGCTGCGGAGTTGGAGGAGAAGAATGTGGGGCTGTGCTTGGCCTTCCTCAGACAGTTCACACAGCCCTACCCAGCAATTTAGTCATCATAAATGTGCAGCTTGTGTATTAGGAACACAATAAATGTCCCTGTGGTCGCTAAACTATAATGTTAAAAAAAAAAAAAAGAATACATTCTTCACAAACTGTGAGATTTTAGTAGATTATTATGCACTTTGGGATCGTAACTGTGACTAAATAAAATGAATCTTTCTAGACAAAAAAACATATTCGTTTCTTCTTTTTTTTTTAGGTTTTTTCTTAACTTTTTTTATCTTAATAACTGTCTGGGTTATGCACCCAAGCATTTATTTCTAGTCATTCCAAACCCCAGTGTTTTACATGGGAAGATACTTATGATGTAGTTAAGTTTGTAGTCTTTGACTCAAAATAATGCAATAACTCTGGTTGTTTTGCCTACTGTACAAATACACTCAGCAAGGGCAGGCTTTACTAGCATGTGATAAAAAAAAAGGATAAATGGTCTTGCTGCTGAGGGCACAAATAAAAGAAAAAAGAGACACTGAGAGAAACCACAAAAAGGAAAACCCATCTAAACCAGATGCACATGTATTAAAAGCCATGGTTTGACTAAAATCTAATTTACATAATGCTTCTTATACCTCAGATGTAATTGGTCACCCATGATGTTTGCTTCTTTAATTTTGCACCAAAGCTACCAGACTAGTGAGTAATGGAGACTGCCCATTAGAACTGTACCCAATGAATGCCTAAATTCACACGCACACCTGCCTCAAACCTCTTTAACTTAATGGCTAAATTATATCAAATAAACTTACTTTTGTGGTTTCTGATACTGTATTTTGTACTGTCATCTATAATACTGCTGTTTACCATTTACATTTACGGCATTTAACAAACACTTTTATCCAAAGCGACTTCCATTCCCTAACTACAGGGGACAGTCTCCCTGGAGCAACTTGGGGTTAAGGG
>JBBJLS010070974.1:0-11456 GCA_037577275.1 Bryconaethiops microstoma | reverse complement strand
GTGTGTGTGTGTGTGTGTGTGTGTGTGTGTGTGTGTGTGTGTGTGTGTGTGTGTGTGTGTGTGTGTATGTGTGTATGCGTGTGTGAGTGTCCACTGCATGCTTCAGCTGTTCGGTTCACTCCGGCTGTAGACAAAGCCCTTATTCATGGGCGCTTATGCATTTCCAGCTCCCGGGCCGCTCTGTAGCAGGCAGACAGGTCAGAAAGCCACAATTAAATCTCTCACTTACACGTCCTATGATGAGACTGCACTACTACTGACCTCCAGCTCCACACAATGCACTGCTCCCCTGCTTCATTTTAATAACTCATTACATTGATCTAAGGGGTCACGCTCTCCACTCCGGCTCTCCACTGCAGTGTTTTAATCATAAGTCACAGTCCTATTGAGCCGATGTCAATTAGATTGTGTAGCTGTATGGTTTAATTACAGGTCAACTTTTAAATACACTGTGCAGTATTTTGCAGTTATAGCAAGAATTATGTAAGTGCAAGGTTGCATGTATCACATGTCACTTTTATGCATACATTACTGTGCAAAATCAAATCCATAAAAATCCATTTAAGATGAAATCTGCAACCGATCCTCTGTTCTTCTAACCAGCTCTCAAAATGTCAAGTACTTTTTTTTACACACAAAGCATATCTTGGTATTATTTAATGCTTTTGTTGTTTGTGTATTTGTTGGCAGAAGTTCCTCACAGCTCAGATACATTTAGGCAATTTGCACAACGGCCTATGACTTTTGCACCGTACTGGACATAAGCGTATGCATTTTATAATCAACAAAATATTTTTATTGTGTCTTTCTGTGCGGCCTGGTACCAAATGACTCATGGAGCGATACCGGTCCGCAGCCCGGTGTTTGGGGACCTCTGCTCTAGAGTGAAGTTTGTGATCTGGAACTAATCAACATCAGCACCTGGATTCACTAATGCTCTCATAGCTGAATGCAATCAAATCCTCATAGCAATGTTCCAACATTTGGTGTAAGATCGGTAACACTTTATTACGACTACCCAAAAAATGAAGATCCAATACACCCCAGTAAATTTCACAATAGCAGAAAACCCACGCCATCATGAGGAGAACATGCAAACTCCACACACACACACACACACACACACACACACACACACACACACACACACACGACCTGGATTCAAACCCCAACCCTGGAGGTGTGAGGCAACAGCACTACCCACTGCACCACTGTGGAGCCCCTTTATTAACATGCTACTGCCATTAAAACACCAGATCTCACCAAATAGAGATCCTGCATCAACATAGGACAACTTGATTATAGCTGCTTATTGATGATTTATAAACTGTCTACAACCTAATTAACAACCTGATTTAGAAATAATTGATAAACCCTTTATAAAGAATTGATAAACCCTTTATAAAAGCCCTTATTGTAAAGTGGTGCTGGATATGGTTGAACATATAGTGGGAATCTTTAGGTTCATTAGGAATCTATAAATAAATCTACATGCATGATAAGTTTAATTAATATCAAAGCAGAAGACTTCTGGAAGACTCAACCAAACAAAATTGTTTTAGATGTCTAATGTTCAAACACTTTCCTGTGTGTGCCGTTCAATTCTGTTGTGAATTTGCTGGAGGGTTTTGGATCTTCACTTTTTTGGTTCAGCTTCAGCTTTCTTGACAGAACGCTTCAACTTCTGCTCCATATTCTCTGATTCTCACTGCTTGGGAATCAAAGCATCAAAGCGGCCCAAAATCTCTTCTTACCACTGAGCTTTTTTATTGTTATGGAGATTTTTTTCTATTCAGTCACTTGTGAACTTTAGCCCTACGCTTCCATTTGTCTTTTTATTTGAGACAATAGCTTTCTTCCGTCCTACCCTGAGTTTGTTCTCTTTCTTCCTGCGTAGTTGTTTTGCATATATGTGCATTGACATGGGAAGAAATATTGTTGGCACATTGATTATAATCTGAGATTCTTCTTTTTACTCCAGAAAATCTGTAATGTTTGAGAGCAATTCAGTAGTAGAAAAGAAATCCCAGTAAGCCTTTACTGGAACCTGCTACATAACATTGATATAATCATGCCATAGGAATGTAATGGCAGTTATCATATGTTGTCATAATATGTCATGACAGAATATGTTCATTAAAATGACAGTGTCATTATCATTACTGGTAATTTATCATAGATGCTATAATGTCGGATGTCCTGACTTCAAATTAGCATGTGATATAAAGTGTCATCCATCAAGCACTGTAGTATCTATCATGACAACTGCCAGTGATAAAAAATGACTATTATAATAACGGAAACACCTATATGGACAAAAGTATTGGGACAAACCCTGTTTTTCAGGGTCTGGGTTAGGCCCCTTCTTCAAGTAAAGGGCATTCTTAATGCTTCAGCAGACCAAAACATTTTGGACAACACCATGCTTCCAACTTTGTGGACACAGTTTGTGGAAGAACCTTTTTATATTCCAGCATGGCCATAAAGACGTGAATGGATGAGTTCGGTGTGGAAGAACTTGACTGGCCTCACAGAGCCCTGACCTCGACCCCATCCAGCACCTTTGGGATGAACTGGAACAGAGATTGCGAACCAGGCCTTCTCGTCCAACATCAGTGTCTGACCTCATAATCGCTCTACAGAATAAATGGGCACAAATTCCCACAACAACAGTGGAAACGGTTAGAGCTGCAAAGGGGGGCCTGTTGGTGTACTTGTCTATCTGTCTTTTTATTTATCTGTCTATCTGTCTGTTAGTGGTGCTAAAACACCAATCAGACGAAACCTGACAGATCCATATGTTTGTATCAGTTTAATATTTTATGTTACAAAACAAAATGTATACATGGACATTATACCTGGTAGTAATAAGGTAATGTATATAAGGTGGTATGTATAAGGTACAATATATTTGTGTGCAGTTCTTATCTGTGCTCAAGGAGCTGCCTCTTCTCATGCTGCTTTTTGGCCTACATTGATGTTCTTATGATCCTCCTAGCTTTTTTATAACAGCAGGAAAATGTGAGTTGCTCCCTGAACAAGGCTGTCTTTGTGTTTACGTATGCAGGGCCCCCTTTTAAATTAGATTCTGGTCTCTCTTGTGGCAAAGGGTAGGCTGGATAAATACATTTTCACAACCTACAATAAGAACAGACTCTGTTCTCTCCTCCATAAAGAAATGCTGCTGATGTGTGACTAAGGCTGCTTGACCTGCACGTCACTTCGTATTTACAGCCCAGTAAAAGAGGACATCATGACTGACCCCTTAAGAGAGTTTCTCAAGACTCAAGGCTGTTTAAAAAAACATATATGTATAGGAAATGTTTTTAAAAAAGTATTAAAAAGAATAAATTATGCCTATAATTGTGTCATGTTTTAAAAGGTGTCATTAATATATATTTTAATTGAATCATTTTTTTTTCCATAAAGGACATTACATGATATCTACCACCAATACAGAATTTGATTTATCTAGGCTCCACACACACGTTCTTTCATAGTAACTGTTGCTAGGTTGAACAGGCTTTACAAAACATTGGCATGAACCCAAGATATTGATGAAACGTTGAAGTGCACATTTCAGTTTTGTTAAATGTGCTTGTTTTAGTCATTTATTGACTCAGCTACAACAACTAGTGTAGTGCGTATGCACAGTCATGTGCTATACACCCACTTAGGTGTCGTATACGCACCTAAACATGGCCAGAGATACATCTGTGTCTGTGTATTTTATGCTTTACTTTGATTTAACCATCACCATGGAGAGCAAAGACTTCACATTTGTATAGCTAAGAGTTGTATGACCAAAGCACACCTTTATATGCTCCAGTATTTTCTGCTATCATACCTTTTCATCCTTCATTGCTCTACAGTCACTGGTGAAATTAATATAACGATACCTGATCATTTTTATGATTTATGGAAGTAATACAAGAATGAAGTGATCACATCAAAGTGTTTTATTAAAATTTATAAAATAAATTTAAAGAGCCACGCTTCAGACCAACAAATCAGTTTATTGTCTTTAACCATTAGTGTATTTGACACGCATTTCGTAAATGCACCTCTGTAAAATGTAAATGTCTTAGCTTTATGTTGGATGTCTACTGCATTTGTAAGTTTATATTGGTATTTTCGTTTGTTTGTAGATGTTAGCGCATTTTGAGGTCCGAAGTATCTACAGGTCATGATATGTTTTCATACGTGTTAGGGTGGTCCCTTAGAAGGCACCCACCTAGCCAGACACTGCCACTGGCTACAAACAACATTAGCATGTATAAAGTCAGCTTATGTAATACAGTGACAATAACAATAATCAATATCATCACGACAACAACAACAACAACAACAACAACAACAACAACGACAACATATGTATATAGCACATTTCAAGGAAAACAAGATCACTTTACACAAAGTAAGAAGTCAAAGACAAATGGCCTTAGAGAATAGGTTACACTTGATAGATAGTGAGAGTTATTCTGACAATAGTTGTTTCTCACAATTCATCATTAGGTAACAGAATGTTGGTAACACTCACACACTGCAGCAGCGCATCTGAGAGCAGCCTTCTAACTACAGCAATTATACAAATACTGATTGCACTGTTCAAACATTGATGTGTAGTATTACCTAACAGCTCTAGCATGCTACCAGAAGGATCACTCTATACTTGACAGCAGCACTGTCCTTATCAACAACATAAAAAGGACAAGACTGTGGAAGGTGTGCGCAAACCTCAGTACACAAGGTAAAAATATCTTGCCTGAATGCCTGTTATAGCAGTTACATGTTTCGAATTTCTATTAGAAGCTCAAAATGTCCGTGTACAGAAAATTCGATAAGTGCTAAGAGAAATTAGTATAACTGCATTGATGGTTTGTTAGGAAGCCAATTACTGTATCTAACCTGCCACTCCACCTCACTGTATCTCACCTGCCATCTGTTATTTCAGTCTAAATACATCAATAACAAACCAGCATATTACACTTTACAGTAAGTATGTACTATTACATTTGCACACTTATTTGAGTTTTTTTCTGTAGATTTTTATTTCTTCATCTTAGCCTTTAATTTTTTCTTTTATTTTATTTACTGTAACTAAATTGCACACTTTCATGGCTGTTTCAGGGCTCATTTCACTACATGCGAGGTGTCAGACGTCATGCTGAGATTTGTTTGGTGTTCTATGTCACGCAGCGCCATAGTTATTGTAATTTAAAAAACAAAATAATAATAATAACCGCTCTTGGGGTTTTGAATACGAGATCACACGCAAATGCCCATAAATAACAAAATGCCCAAATTTCTTTTCTATGAGTAAACAAAAGTAAAAAAAACACAAGGTCTTTGAACCCATGAGAACTTTTAGTCTCCGCCCACAAGTGGGTGGGGAAAACCCACAGAGGGAGGGGGTCCAGAGAGTGGCCAATCAGCGGTGGCGAGAGAAAGAGCAGCAAATGACGAGCATGTAGGAGAACAATCACCTGTTTTAGACTGTTTTATACTGTTTATATTTGTTGAAATCAGATTTTACTAAAATACTTTGAGTTCTAAGGATTAATACCTTTTATCCTTAAAAAAGAAGAAGGGCTCATACTTATTAACCCCTTTAAAAACCAGTCAGTCATGACATTCCTGTTCTTTTGGATTTGTGATTTCTTTGGGATCATTAATTTATAGAAAAGCACATTAAAACTTAAAGCCAACAACTAAGCATTATTAAAAACCCTCACATCACTTGCTGATAATGGAAATCTCTTATACACACACATACACAACATGCAGTACAGAGAGCTGTGAAACCTCTTAGACTCTACGTCACCTCCACTTAACCCCAGTTCAAGCCAGGATTAATCATTTAGATCACAGTGATTATAATACGTTTCAACATCCCAAATGACAACATTGCCCTTTTAAATTCATGATATGGGGTGTAACTTATGGCGACTGCGGGCTCTGGTTAGTTGCGCAGAAAAGGTTATCCACACCTCAAGCTTGACCACTGGACCGATGTGATCAATGGTTGTAAATGTTAATGGAGCCCTAAAGGGAGAGTGGACAATGGGGCACTATGAGAGGCCTGACCCCACTAAAGCTCAGGAATCCCCCTCTCTAGAGCTAGGAGCTTTCTGTGTAGCAGGCTGTTTGAAAGAAATGGACCATCAATAGTACAACGCCATAAGCAAGGGGAGTGCAAGGTCAAATACACACTGGAAGCGGCTCATTGGTTACCCCTTCAGAAAAGCTGTATATGAATGTAATTAAAATAAGGCCAAGGGTCAAAAAATTGTGGCTCACTATTAAATGTAGACTCATCCAAAATCGGACATAATGGGTTCTGAATACCTATTTCAAGATACCTTTGCGTCAGATTGATTGAGCGCAGGAACATTACATAAATTCTACAGCCCTACAATACAGTGGCATAGTTTGTTGAAATTGAATTACACATGAACTATAAGAATATTAATCTTAGTATAATGTTGATTTATCCAAAACCAACTGGCCCTATGAGAAAAAGCAATTGCCCATCTGGTTACTTAATCAAGCAGTTAACCAAATTTAGCTGATAATTGGAAACAATTAGACCAGACACACCCAGGCTTGATTACTGCCAGTTCTGTTGAATCCAAGCATCACTTAATTAAAACCATATATTAATCTGGAAAAGGTTGCAAAGTCATTTCTAAGGCTGCAGGACTCCCACAAACCACAGTAAGAGCCATTATCCACAAATGGAAAACATTTGAACGGAGGTAAGTCTTCCCAGAAGTGGCCAACCTACCTAAATTCCTACCTAAAGAGGATTAATGCAGGAAGCCCAGTGAACATCTAAGGGTCTGCAGGTCTTGATAACCTCCGATAACGTCAGCATTCTTGATTCCACTGTAAGAGAGACTAGGCAATTTTTTGTTTATGAAGAACACAATTCTGCAAATCAGGAAGAGCATAAGTGATCAGCTCTGAAAGATCTTTTATTTTGAAAAAACTCTCATCTCGGTCACATGATATGGTACATCAAAAATTTAGCCCACAAACCAGCAAAAAATTTTGTTTTTAGTTGTATCTATACCAGGCTGTGAAAATATTGTTAAACATGAAACTGGTCCATGGTGCAAAAAAATGGTTGGGGCCCTCTGACCTAGATGACCTTCAAATGGTCCCGTTACATCTGACTAGTTGGTTTTAATCAACTACACATCACCACCAAAGTCCACTTTTTTAGCATAGCTTTTTAAATGGCATGTAGTGAATGTAAACACCAACCTAAATTCATGTTTAGAATGGAATATTTAATAAGTTCCCATCCCAACTTTTCATATAAAGGAATGCATAGAGCATAAATCATGGTGTAGCATGGATGTCCTAAGTCCTAAGTATGCCCCTTTTTTCCTGTGGGAGGGTTTAAGATAAAGGTGTAGTTTCAGATTTTGTAGATCAAACATAGCAAAATGGCTGTTAGCTCAACCTGGTTTAACACTAGCTGTCTGCACACATGAACACACATAAATACACAAACACACACACACACACACACACACACACACACACATACACACTCAGACAGCAGTGCCAGCAGCACTCAGATTAGCTCAGTGCAGTAAAGTGCCTCTCTGCTCCTAATGGCTCATAAATCAGTGGAGTCGTGGGCCTGTTTACTGCTGCAGTGGCCGACTACTCCGCTTTACAGCCCGTGATGGAAAAACCATTTAAATAAACACAGGACTCATTACATCTGAATCTGAGCCGCTCCGCATACACACACAGGTTGCACAGGGCGGCGCACGCCGATACCAACAAGCCTGTAGGCAGTTAGGTACATTTCAACCGCCGATGGGTGCAAGGCTGAGCCATCAAGACATTACATTTGTATAAATAACTGGGCCGATCTGACATGAGAATTGGGGCCAATTACACGAAACATTTAGATCATTTTTATTTCGGTATTGATTTCGCTCTGAAGTGTTACGGTTTGGAAATGCATATCCATAGATTTCTGCATAACGCATTCAGGAAATGTGCATTTCTCCCACAGGGAACGCTGCCGTGGGCTCCTTTATCAAATGGAAATGACAAGTGCTTCGAAGAACACATGTACACAAACGCACAATTACTCTACTGGGGCAATTTCGCAGGGATGATTTTCCTATCAATTCCTTTCTTTTTCTTTGTATTCCTTACAGTTCCTGAACTCCTCACACAGTTTCCACACGTAAAGAAAACTATTGTACGCTGTATGCACTTCAGATATGTACAGTATGAAAGGGACTGTGAGACAAATGTCACATAATAAGGAGAAAAAAAATACTTCAGGCGTACAGTACATATACAGCCACCCCCACATCCACAGCAACAAAAACGGTTTAAAGTGTGTGTGTGGCGATAACTCTGGTGTACGTTTCCTGTACTATGAGAATAACTTGGCAGGCGTTTGTGTGGCAGCTCACACTGTGTGAGTCCTCCAAGTCTGATAGACACAGAGATCAAACCAGCACCGGCTCGTTTCCTCCTCATCCCTTGCTCGGTTCCTCCTCTTCTGCCACAGGAAACGATGCTCATAAAGGAGGGAAAAGCAAGAGAGGAGAACAGAAGCTCTGCCCAGACACTTTCATCATCTGACAGTTACACGCTGCCTTAGAACCGTCACAATTCCACACTCAAGCTCCCCTCAGTAACGCGTAAGTGCAGAGCTGCACAATATAAACAAAATACCACACTGCAGTTCTACTGACTGCAAAGCACCATGCTGTAGTGGAAATGCATGCATTTCTGTAATTAAAATCTGCACTTTTAAAAATTCCACTCTTTTTAGCCATCTGAAATTATGTAAAATTTGTCAATGGGGTGAAATGATGCATTGTAGAGATTTCTTTACAGTGGTGGTGAATGGAACAAGGGGTCTTCAAAAACAAATATAGACAAATATAACAAATATATTTTATTTACTATCCATTATCACCAGTGAACCCATACATGCCCTTTTTTACTTGCTGATAATGGTTAAATTGTGCTAAATCTGAACAACATACATGTCCTTTGGGATGTAAGAGGTCAGGACCCTCACATGCCTTGCTTGCAAATTGTAATAGGCTTAAACTGCAGCAAATGTGAAAATGCCAAGATAGCTATCTATGTAACCACAACCAGCAACAATTTAAATGCAAACTTGATTATATCAGATGATTACATACTTGCAAGAGTACACATTAATCCAATAAATGTAATTTGACTCACGACAACTTTGCGATAATGGCTTATTTTTATAAGTGATATATTGCACAGCCCTGCTTGCACTGTGCATGCGTCCAACAGTTAATGTCTGTGGAATAACTGCGCATTGGTTTCTATTCTCGGTTTGTGTTTTCAGCACAGAAAAAGATTCAAACTTATTGCCTGTGGTAACTAGTCACGTACAGAGAAAGAAGAGTTTAGGTTGGAACCTGAATGTTCCTTTAAAACAATGCTATGAGATGCTACTTCGGTAATAAAGCACTTTTTTTTTTTTGCTACAGTGGAAGAATGAACATTGAAGGCATCACTAATTGTTTTGCATCCCCTTTGTGGCGATATTATCCATGTGGCTTGGCAAGCTGGTCTTTCCTAATGTATGCTCTGTGAGCTTCCTCCCCTTATCTGCGTGTTTGGCTGGTCTAATTAACGCCGCTGGAGGTGTTGTCAGCCCACCTCTCCCTCTGCAGAGCGCAGCAGCTGTTTTATTCCAACGAGCGGAATGATAAGTTTCATTAAGGCACACCGAGCCTCCTCGCTTCACACAGACAGGTGTGGCAAGGGCGGATGGGTTTTCACACCAAACCTCACTGATGGCTTGGAGAACTTTTTCCTCCTACTTTGTCTCGCAGCCACTGCGCCATATGCACCCCCTTATTGTTTGAATTTTTAAGAGATGAAAGCTCTTTTGTTGGCTGACTACGCGTTGTTCAGCCAGAGGGAAACTGTTCAGTGTAACAGTGATCACACATATACGCGCATTCGTCTTGAGCTGCCTTGGAACAAAGTGTGCAGGTCCGTGTACGAAGTGGGGTGGAGGGAGCTGAGTGATCCCACAGCAGCCCAGAGGGAGATGGGTCTGTGTTATGTGAGGCATGGACGTTTAGGTAATTAAGAGTGTCGTGAAGTCTTGTCATTGATATTCCCCAGCGCTGCAGCCAATGTCCATTACTCATAGTAAAGCTCATTACGGAGAGCAGAGTGGCCTGCTTCTTATCGCTACATTTCAGCCACTATGTATGGAAATGGAGGGAGATAATTAACTCAACAGACCTTCATCTTTCAGGAGAAAATATGGACCGATATAAAAAGATCCAAGTCCAGGGAACTGTATAATGAGACTCACTATGGCAGTTATGTACGTGAACGTATAGCGTGTGACATTTCAGCTTTACCGATGATCCAGTGAAAATAAAGCACGCTGAGAGTTGGGGTATGGGACAGAGACTGAAGGAAAAACTTAGCAACTAAAAAGATGAGAGTTGTACCACACACATGAATATAGGATATGACATTTAGCTACCAGTGATCTGGCTGAAACCGTGGCAGTGGACGCAAAAAAAACCCATCACTACAAAACTGATGGAAAAACCTAAGCTTAGGTTTTAAAGAGGAGCAGGCAAGGTGCCAAATAAAAGGATAATTTACGCAGCTGCGTTCAAGACAGTGAAGGCCTCCACACAAAGACGGTCTGTTCTGGAGGTGCTCATAAATCCGGGGTGTATGAATGGCTACGCTGTGCTGCCGGACCCCGGCCTGCTCTGCTGCTCCAGAGGGGAGATCCTGAAAGATATTTCCACCCGTTAACCCAGCTGATTTGTGGGACATTAATGGCTTACATTGATGAAGACCTCACTCTTGTTGTTGTTTTGGGGGTTTTTTTAATGCTTGGGTGAGTATCGCACTAATTCATCACATCTTGACCTCAAAAGGCTGGGAAGTCCAGACCCCAGATGGGGAATTTCTTATATCCATGTAGCTCAGGTCCATCAGAGTCACACAGGACTTTTCACACAGGCTAGAGGGGCTTGATTAAGGGGCAAAGCGGAGGAAGGCCACACCCGTAATGACCACCACTGACCAGTCACAGAACATTGTAAGAACAACGCTAATGGAATTTTTTATATGACGATTAAATATTTATCGCAACTGGAGTTGGGGGTGGTCCCTAGACTAAGTGCGTCCAATTAGCCGTTGTCAGAGGAGCTGCAGCTCAGTGGGGTTCTCTGAATCTTTTATCACATGCTGATCCATGATCACATCCAAACACAGGGCCCATATCTCAGTGCACTGCTGCTCAAAATGATGCTACCAAGGGAGGGTAGGAGGCTATAGGCTAGGATGTTTATATGTAAAGTCTTGTATGATATTTCTTCTTCTTCTTCTTCTTCTTCTTCTTCTTCTTCTTCTTATTATTATTATTATTATTATTATTATTATTATTA
>JBBJLS010070973.1:0-11457 GCA_037577275.1 Bryconaethiops microstoma | reverse complement strand
GGAACTCCTTTATCTAGAACTCCTTGTATCTTTACACACTTTGCAGCCTGTCAGTAAAACATTTGTTCACATTTCTTGCATTTAATCTCCTCAGTGTGACAAAGATCAGACAGTCTGACAGAAAATGTTTACACCAACAAGGAGATTCCTCTGATAAGAGTGGACGAGGCTTAAAAGCTCCATTTTTAGAAGATTCATCCAGACAGATTTGTTCCTGATTATTGCTGGATCTCCTGATGTTCTCCTGCACACTTTCACAGACTGTAATTGAGGTGCAGTGGTTTTCAGAGAGTGTGGCTAATTGCAGCAGGACTGTTCTGTTCCTGAGTGTTTGTTCTGTGCTGAGTGTAGCGTCCACTGTGTATTAGGGGACATTTTCACAGCCTGAGGACTCTGGAGAGGCTTCCTTATCTGGCGAAGGGTTTTTGTTGCCTTTGAAGGGATTAATCCTCTGTACTGTTGTGCTCAGGAGGTGCGTTTATTAGAGCTGAACGATTTGGGGAACAGTGTCAAATTGTGATTCTTCTTAATTCAAATGCAACTGCGGTTTAAAGGCAGTTATTTTCTATAAATCTCCATGAATATGGAGTTTTGTACCCTAAGCTTAAGCTCCAGCACTTACATTTTTGTCGGTTTCACAGTTTAGATTTAAATGTACATCTTTAAGTTTCTCTTTAAGCATTTAATTTTAGATAAATATTTAACACAAGTGGATTCAGGCCTATTTTTCCTCCAGATTTGAGGCCTGAACACGGAACCCAGTGCGCCAGACAGGCTCTTCAGGAGTGAAACCTCCCCTTTTAAGACCCGAGACAACGTCGAATAATGTAGGATGTAATTAAAATTGCACCTCGTTTGATTTTAATATCGCACTTTTTCAAATTGAGATTTTTATCCGATTTATCGTTCAGACCTGACGTTTCGTTTTTGATATTAAAGCCACTAAAATAGTGGCAAGAGACTAAAGAGCACCATGTGAAATACTCTACATTTATTATTCTCTTTCAGCATGATACCCCAACCCCAACCCCAGAGGTGTCATTTAGAGCATTAAAAAATAATCTGGATGATAAATTGTTAAATACGGCGAATTGTTTTAGAACAGAGATTCTACTACCAATGGCTTTAGAACATCTTAGCACCTTTCCCCTAATAAAATTGGCACAGATCCATCAATATGTATGATTCTGCAAACTTGAACACCCTCATGTTCTCCCGCCATCCCTCCCACTCCCAACTAACCGCCCCCCCCATGCCATGGTAAGGTTATGCTAATACCTTTGGTTTACTGCACATCTCTGAATTGAGCCTCAATTATTGACATACTGAGCCGGTCCTGAAGACCCATCCTGGTCAACCCATGCTCAAGTCCTGCAGGATGACCTGCAGGTCAGATGGGTTCAGCTCAGCCTATTAGAAAATTTTGTGGGTACAGACAGGCTGGGTCAAAAAGTGACGAAGCATCGTTCCGACCAAGTCATAAATAACTGATGGAAACATTGTGGGTCGGGTCGGGTTCAGGACACTGACTGTGAATATTTTAGAGGATCAGGTGAGGCAGGGCCCTCATAACAGATCAGGAAGGTAATAAAAAACTAAAAAAAATTAACTATTAAAATTAAATAATAATAATAGTTAATAAAACAAAATATAAAAGGTTAATAAAAAACTGACCTAGAATGATGCATAACTAATAGAGCCCTGTGCAGATGGGGAGTTTAGATTTGGGCTGGAGGAGTTTTGTTTTGGTCCACTAGGTTTTTTTCTGATTTTGGAATGGCTGCTTTATGCTTGCATTGAAATATCGACACCCACTTTGACATGAAAGTGAGGCGTGGCATAATTTGTGGGGTGAGTGTATGTATCGGGCCGTGAGTGTATTGGGTCGAGTGGCTCTGTTGACACATGATCTGCCCCTAATTTTTTGGTCAGAGTTAAAATAAGGCACGTTCTGAACCCAAAGCAGCAAATATCAGGTTTCTGGGTCCCACATTACAAGTTTTCTTATTGTCATCAGCAGCTGTTAACATGCACATACTGTCATGCACATTCAACATACAGCAACATTCAACATACAGCAACATTCAATATACAGCAACATTCAATATACAGCACCATTCAACATACAGCACCATTCAATATACAGCACCATTCAACATACAGCACCATTCAACATACAGCACCATTCAATATACAGCAGCATTCAACATACAGCAACATTCAACGTACAGCAACATTCAACATATAGGAACATTTAACATACAGCACCCTTCAACATATAGGAACATTCAACATACAGCACCATTCAACATACAGCACCATTCAACATACAGCACCATTTAACATACAGCAACATTCAACATATAGGAACATTTAACATACAGCAACATTCAACATACAGCAACATTCAACATACAGCACCATTCAACATACAGCAGAATTCAACATACAGCAACATTCAACATACAGCAGCATTCAATATACAGCAACATTCAACATACAGCAGCATTCAATATACAGCACCATTCAACATACAGCAGCATTTAACATACAGCAACATTCAATATACAGCAACATTCAATATACAGCAACATTCAACATACAGCAACATTCAATATACAGCAACATTCAATATACAGCAACATTCAACATACAGCACCATTCAACATACAGCACCATTCAACATATAGGAACATTCAACATACAGCACTATTCAGCATACAGCACCATTTAACATACAGCACCATTCAACATAAAACAACATTCAACAGAGTTCAAGTTACAAGAGAAACAATACAATAAATAGACAGTACAGTAATGTAACAGTATAGATTGAACAGGACGTAAATATGAGACAATACAGGGTTCAAGGTTACTTTACTGTCATCAGGAGCTGTATAAACATACAAAGTGTGATGAGACTGCGTTTCTCCACCTACCACAGTACACCTTATATAATGTGAATGGGATGTAAATCTGAAACAAAACAATACATAGAAAATACAGCAGTGTAACAGCGCAGCGTGAACTGGATGTAAACCTTCCAGAGTGACTAGTGTTGCACCATAAGAGGCAGTTACGACACTGAACCACACAGAGTGTAAATTACAAGCTTATCAAATAACAGGACATGAGAATCCCTGCAGTGGAAGTAAACAGGAGCTAAAGTGTGTTGGTGCTGTTGAAAGTCCAGAGTGTAAAATGGGAGGTTCACTGGTCTTCATGCGGATAAACGACCACACAACGTCCATGCCATGAGCGCACTCCTACTACTCCTACACATACAGAACGTTCGCAATGATCTGATGGACAGTGAACACGTCTCACGCCCCTCTTTTAAGCAGCGTTCACACCACTGTGGGAAAAGGTTTTGCCCCCGTCTTGCCCTTTCACTTCAGTAGAGCTGAGATATACGGAGCGCAAACCACAGCGGACAGGGGCAAAAGTTCAGATTTAGTGAACTGTGACCTCATAATTCGCTGAACTTGCCAGGGGCTACAGTATGTTTTTCATATCACTGCATAAAAATGGAGAAAAATTTATATTTTTGTCTTCACAAATTATACAGCGATAACCATGGATGTCACAAAAGTGAATATCTGTCGTAACCAATACAAATCCAATACTGTCTCTTTTTTTTTCTCTCTTTTCAACAGCTAATCTGTTAATAACACATCTGTCTGAATCTGAAACGGCTCCCTGCTTCCTCCAGGGGGCGCTGTGTGAGTTATAGACTCCAGTTTCTACACCCATATAGTGTCCAGTGTGTCCATTCCGGAGTTCTGCACACATGTCTGAGTCTCCAGTGTCTCCGTGTCGGACGTGTTCTACACTGTTTGTGCAGGAGTCTGTGTTTTAGTGCACTATGTAGGGAGCAGGGAGCCGTTTGGGACGCAGCCCTGCTGCTCGCCTGTGTTACCCGAGTCCTCGTCTGTGTCTTTTTACAGATCAGAGTTTAGTTCAGCGTTTATGAGATGGTTCGGGCCTTTTCTGATATCAGATCGGTGATTTTGGGCAATACTGGTCACTCATAGTAAAGAGAGTATTGTAATTTCAACATATTCATCGTTTTCCATTCACCATCATTTGAGAACATGCTCTTATATTAAGAGGGTCCTTCAGAAACTGCACATTTTTGCGGTTCCCATGCAGGAATTACATTTTTTTTTAGAGATTAAGTTTTTCTTTACTCACGCTTGGGGCTCCTCATTCTCATCACAGCCTCGGTTCTCCAAACACGAAGTTGGACTGTGTACCTTTTGACGCGGCCCCACTCTAATGGAACCGGAGCTCTTAAGTAGTCAGCTCAGTAGTCTCTATTGACCAGGCAGTGATAATGATGGAGGGCGGACTCCGGTGGTGTTCACCTCCAGGGCGGCGGTAGGATCAATGGGCCCGGACACAAAGAGATACGGCCGTCACCCGGTGATTGAGAATGATGGGAAAATAAGATTTTTCCATTCAATTCCACATCCAGCCGTGTGTGTCTTTTGAGTTCTGCGACTTTAAAGTGTAACTGAGTTGTACTTTCTTTAAAATCTGCGTCTGAATCTGTAGCTGGAATGTAGTGCTGCACTTTTGACCTATTCCTGGTCAGAGCTGTAACTTCTTTGGGCTCCATTCGTCTTTTTGACGCGAGCCATTCGTCTTGGGGGTTACTCTCTCCCAGGCCAGCCTCATCGGAGGATAATTTTATTATATGACTGATAATAGTGGCTTTTGGTCAGGACCTGAAGTCAAGAACTGAACTAATATCAGTTCCTTTTTAAAAAAGGATTTCTGAGGAGATTTTTGTTTTGAATGTTGTCTTTGATGTATTTAATGCTTTTAATCAGTAGTGAAATGTTGAGAATCAGCAGATTCCGAATACTAATGTGAACTTTGATGATGCAATTTAAGCAAGAAATGTTAGGACGGCAGTTAATACTTCTATGAAAACACATAAATTTGGGTGCTGCAGTGTTTACTGCTGTTTTCTCACAGAAATAATATGAATAACGCCAGAAGCCGAGGGATCGTTCTGTGTGGAGTGAGCTGTGTGGGTTCTCCGGGTTCTCTGGTTTCCTCCCACATTCCAAAGAGCTACAGGACTGGAGATGATAAACTGTGTGTTTGTGTGTGTGTGTGTGTGTGTGTCTTCACTGAAATGTGTGTGTGTGTGTGGGTGTTTGTTCACGGAAATGTGTGTGTGTGTGTGTGTGTGTGTGTGTGTGTGTGTGTGTGTGTGTGTGTGTGTGTGTGCGAGATGAACTGGTGATCTGTTCAGGGTGTCTGGTTAGGATTGGTGACTCAGGTGATGATGGATGGATCTGATCTTTACTATTAACAGTGTTATTGCTGCACTTTTATCTTAGTTTACAATCAGAAACTGGACGCTCACATTTGTTTGACATTATTTTGACGAAAACCAACAATTCAGATGTCACGAGTTTTCCTGTTCCACTTTTAAATTGTTCCACACATTCAGACTGAAACTCTTCCTCCTCACCGCTGCAGGTAACGGCCTCAGCGAACACAAAGCAGGACCTTGAGTCGTTTCCTCACATCTCATATCGTCGCGTTCTTTCACCTACTCCTTATTTAACAAACGAAAATAACTACTGATTTCAGAATGTTGTGAAAGAAGGTCCTGGATGGAGCTGCAGGATATGGACAGAAGAGCAATGTTGTGATTTTACTTCTACATACAGTAATTGAGATGCCTATACACAGTCTGTAAATATTGGTAAAGTTTCAAAATGTACGTTCATCCTCCCCATCCAAACAGACCATATATATGGAAACTAAGCTGCAGAAATAACACCATTTTCAAATAACAGTGTTTGTGATGTCACTAAACCAGCATACATATCTCCTATTGCAGCAGTTTAGCCCCGCCCATTCCGAGGTTCTAAGGAGTGTTTGACCCGCCCTCTGTCTTCTGAACGAGCTGCAGTGCAGCACTGAGTAAGATAAGGGGTTACACTGTCTGTACTCATTAGACTTTCGAGTTAAATTAAATCTAATTTATCTGATTATGTCGTTAGATGACGACTCCATAACCGTGAGACTGGCGTGAAAACCGGCGCTGGATTTGTCTTGGCAGCCGTAAGACACGGACAGGGGCGTCGCTTCAGTCGCTGTCGCTCTCTGATCTCTGTATTTGTCAACACACTCTTCGACTTGCTTCACACTAAATATTATTGTCCAAGCTGGAAGCTCGGCTTCATTCGTTATTGGTGAGGGGCAGCATGTACTGATTTTAATTATAGTATTAATAGATAAGCTACTTTGCTGTAGTTTCTCAGGTAAATGAGTCGGACACTTTAGATAGTTTCAAAGGAACAAATGATATAAAAATGAAATAAATATGTTTATTTTGGGGGAAATGTCCTTTGTCTGGTCTGTCTGTTTTATAATACTGTGTACTGGTTTCTGATTGGTTGAAATTGTACAACCAGGAAGTGCCAAAAAGCGTTAAACTAGTTAATTTTATTATTACTATTTTAAATATCTGATTCGTTGGAACTGTGATGTATTTGGATAAACATAATACTGGCTTTTATAGATGGTGAGAATGACTAAACAGACCGATTGTGTTTCTGAACACTGGTTGGATTTTATCCCATGTTTTTATTTTATGTCTGACTTCACCTGAGATTGGTGTAAAATACATATTTTCAGATATTTTCACTTAAAATGGTTTAAATGTTTTTTAACTAAAGATGTGGAAGACATACCCTTTTTAATTAATATGCAATTTAATAATATGTATGTTTCCCCTGAGAAAGTGAATGTGTGAATGTAATGTACCTTTAAAACTTGTTTAAGCCGTCTCGATAAAATGTAGCAGGGCAGTACCTTTTTTATACTGAAGGTCTGTGGTTCCTGGTTGGGTTCCTCTTTTCAAGTTGGCCTTCATATCTCCAGTGGAGATCTTCAGAAATGTAAATCCTCTTAGAAACCCTTTGATGTGTCTGGTTTTGGGGCACGGTGTTTGAGTCTGTGCTCCATATAAGCTGAGTGTTTTGAAGGCTGACAGCGTCAGGCTGCAGGTTTGGTAGATTAATGCGACTTTTATCATCTCCGGAGAGGCTGTAGTGGGTCTCATTGGGTTCCTCGTGAGATGATTGCAGGTTTACTCACTTTGCTCTCCTTTGGACTTTTAGGAAATGACCTTAAAGAACCTAAATGAGAGTAAACCACGTTAATATAAGCTTAGCTTTTACTGTTTTGTTTTTGTTTGTGTTCAGATCTACAGAAACATCGTTCAGATTAAACTCAACATGACTGGACCATGAAGTGCAAGCACTTTAATCGGATAAAATCACAACATTTCAATCATTTTAGGTCTACGGAACAAACATGACGCGCAGTAGCGATCAATAAATCTATCTCATGTTCTACAGATCACTCTCTACATGTCTTTAATGATTCTGGTCCAAAACTGTGTTTGTTTTAAATCGTAGTAGGGACACAATCGACTCATCGGTCTGATTCAGGACTGGTGGTTTGATTCACTTGCTATATTTTCAGCATAGTAAGACCAAAACAATTCAACATTCTTACAATATTTACAATAAAATTTGAATTAAATGAAATGGTGACTGTGTTAAATCAGCACTGATACTATAAACAATGCATATACATCAAATATAAATTAATAGAACGCTTGTTCTCCACTATACATATCCTGTTTTTGCATTGAGATCACCTTATATTGATGCATCTGGCTTGGTTCCTTCTGAGGTTCCGTCCTCCAGCTCCGTCTCCCTCGGGTTCCTTCACTAGGGACTCGGACTCTGTAAAGCTGCTTTGGGAGAACATCAGTTGGAAAAAGTCTGGATAAATTACGCTGAATTAAATGCATTGTTACACCCCTAAATCGTGGTAGTATTGTTTTTGCATGCTGGGAGGATGCAGCAGAAGGTTAAAAACACCATGGGGAGTTCCTCTAGGGGCTGAGGGAGCAGTTTGTTCTTTGC
This sequence comes from Bryconaethiops microstoma, assembly GCA_037577275.1. NCBI lineage: Eukaryota > Metazoa > Chordata > Actinopteri > Characiformes > Alestidae > Bryconaethiops > Bryconaethiops microstoma. The sequence continues at coordinate 3,493 of JBBJLS010070973.1, read as the reverse complement.
ATGTTGTCTTCGTTGTAGTGATTAAATGTAATTGCCTTCTCTGAATGGCAGTGTCTCCGGCGTTTATAACGGTTTTGGCCTTTTCTAGCCACCTGAAACTGGACTGCTTCAGGCTTTGTGTTTTCTTTCATATGCAGAGGATTAAAGCAGTAGCCCCAAAGTCACATTTCCTCCAGTATTCTTCTGATTTGGCTTTTTCCAGCTCACGTCGCGGCAGGTCCTTCCACCGTTGCGTAACATCTCCTCGAAACCGGCCTCCTCTGATGCATGAGAATCCTCCCCGCTGCGTCTCGTCAGTCACTCCAGCCCGGCTCACGGAGACCGGAGGATACAGAATTGTGTCAAAACTCTCTCTGAGCTGAGAATGCTAACAGGAAAAGCCCCGGCCACGACGACACCATCACCCTAAACCGATAAAGAGGTCCTAAAGATGCTCCAGATGAAATATGCGATGTGGGTCAAACATTGATGAATGCCTTGGATTTCCTCTGAAATATTAATGTAGAAACAGTCTTGATATGTTGGCCCACTGCCGTGCACAACAAAGAGGATTATACAGTCCACCTGTAACGACTCCTCAACCCTCCGCTCAGGTCAGCACTTTGGCCGTTCCCTTTTCTTTTTTTCCCCTTTCCGCCTCTTGTATTGCGCTTCCGGGTGCACTTCGTCCTCGCAGTTCGGCTCGGTTCACTGTTGCCAAGCAAACCGCGGAATAGTGGCTTGTCTACGAGAGACGGCCGTGAAATTTAAGAGAATATGTAATGAGGTTGGGGCTGTCGCTTATAATGTAATGCAAATTAGACGAGTGCCTTTCTAGTGCCTCACGCTTGATGTTTTTCCACGAAAAATTCATGATTCATAATTTTATGGAGGGAGAATCAAAGTCTGTGCTTTTGAAGCTTTTGCTTAATGGGGAATATGGATTGATTGATAGGTTGATTGATTTAGTACTGCACTGATCCTAGACCTCTGTGTACAGGGTGTCAGTACAAAGTTATTGTGATTAAGCACATCATAGATTTTTTGAGTATATAAAGGATATTGAGTATATGTTTGGGTATATAAGGGGTATTCAGTATATATTTGGGTATATAATGGGAATTGAGTTATATGATTGTTGGGTATTAGGTAAATAGTTGGGTATGTAATTGGGTATTGGGTATATAATTGGGTAAATAATTGGTTTTTGGTTTATAATTGGGTACACAATGGGTATTGAGTATATATTTGGATATGTTATGGGAATTTGGTTATATAATGGGTATTGGGTCATACAGTGGGTGTTGTGTAAATATTTGAGTATATAATGAGTAAGTTTATAATGGGTAATGAGTATATATCTGAATATAGAGTGGGAATTGGGTTATATAATGGGTATTAGGTAAATAGTTGGGTATGTAATTGGGTATTGGGTGTATTATTGGGTAATTAATTAAATAATGGGTTTTTGGTTTATAACTGGGTACACAATGGGTATTGAGTATATGATTGGGCAGATAAAGGGTACTGAGTATATAATTAGGTATGTAATGGGTACTGTGTAAGTTACAGTTGTTCAAATGTTCAACCAAGACACACAAAACTCACGTCTTCTGTTTCTTTGCACACTTCAGCGTTTTAGAGTGGTAATGATACAGTCGTCTCATGATTCGGTTCCACAGACAATTCGGGGCTCGCAGTTCAATTCACTCATCATTTTCAACACCGTATAACTGACAACTATTCATTATTCTCACAGTAATTACAATGAAATGAATCCGTGTGGATCAAGAGGTTTGGATCTCGTTTTGTCTCGGTTTGGCGGGTGATGTTGGTTTTCCTGATTGACGGGAGTGGCGAGGTGAGTTTATGGAACTGAGGGGCCTGGAGAGAGATTTCGTTTTGTCCTCTGGTGGGGGAAGTTGAGTGTTTTTGTTTCGAAATAGCACTTGGTTAAAAACGACTTATAAAACTTTAATATGTTCGTGATTTCTCACATGCCACTGTTAATGAGGCGGTTTGTGGCTGTTATTGGTATTTCAATGCTTAAAACGTGCTGCATTCATCCATTTCCAATTTTTACATCCACAGAAGAGCACACTGACCGTCTCACCATTCAGGACTTACTCACTGTTTACTATTCACACTGATCATAGCAGATAAGATGCTCAAACTGACTGGAACTGTATCTGGGAGCTGTGCGCAACTTAATGGTTTAACATGTCTTTCTGTTAAACTTTTCACTTTCTATCAGGGGCTTAAAGGCACTTCAGCATAGTCAAAAAAAGTGGAAATAGTTTTTTAATGTTATTTAATTCACCTTGTATAGAGTCTAAATATTTATTACAAAACCATGAATCTTCAAAATGTTCCAAGAATCGTAACTGAATCGAATTTCTTACCATGGTAAAATGGAATTATTTTAATGGGAAAGTGTGGTGTAATAATAATAATAATAATAATAATAATAATAATAAATATGTGTGTGCCACTCATGTTTAGCTGCTACAGTTCTGTTTACTCACCAGTTCTGTCTCTGCTCCATCGCAGGTGACCACTCTGGTGAACACCAGCAACAAAGGTCCCTCCAGTAAGAAGAAGGGCCGCTCCAAGAAGGCTCACGTCCTGGCCCTGTCTGTGGAGCAGGCCACCCAGAACTTTCTGGAGAAGGGTGAGCAGATCGCCAAGGACAGCCAGGACCTGAAGGAGGAGCTCATCGTGGCTGTGGAGGACGTCCGCAAGCAAGGTGAGCACATTCTGAGAGCCTCGTGCTGCAGAGGAGCTTCGAGAAGAGCTGAGGGCTTCATATCTGCTCTGAAGACCCTCAGGGTTTGTTTCAGTAGGTCAGAGCAGCAGGAGAAGGTGGAGGAGGTGTAGAAACACTGTTAGTTAACACGTCTCCTTTCTCATCTAAACTCGGAGGAAGTGCGAGACTGGGGCAGAGATAACAGGCCTTCTGCAGACTCGCAGTTTCAGATCTTTTCTTTTGGGTCCCCGTCGTTTGTTGTAAGCTCTGATCGCTACGTCTAGTAGTTGCTGGGTTGTCCCCATGGGGTGACAGGCCATGAGACAGTAATGACTTATCGCGGGGTGAAGATTCTTGAGGAAGAGGGTGCGGAAGTTGCAGTCCTCTTCCATGCCAGGCTCAACATCTTCACTACGCTCCACATTCAGATCCACGCTGCTCACACTTTTTTGCGGTACAAAAATTACCCGGCTAGCCCCAGGCCAAAGATCTGCAAGCTCCTCTGATGAGTCCAGGATCGCCTCCAGACTCTGGGTGAGGCTTCTATTGCTCTGGACACACTCCTCAACCGGAGAGTTCAGAGAAGAAGTCTCCTCAAGATGTTCCTCAGCACTCTCGTAAGAAGTGCTGGTCGTTGTGGTATCCTGGATGCTGTAGTTGCTCATCGTCTTAGTGATGCTCTGAGCACCATTCTGCTGGAAACCCTTGGATCCTGCCATTCATGCGGATGTTACTTTCACACAAAGTCTTGAGAGGTTTTGTGGAGTC
>JBBJLS010070972.1:0-11458 GCA_037577275.1 Bryconaethiops microstoma | reverse complement strand
TGTGTGTGTGTGTGTGTGTGTGTGTGTGTGTGTGTGTGTGTGTGTGTGTGTGTGTGTATGTGTGTGTGTGTGTGTGTTTAACACATTTCATTTTTTTTTTTTTAACCCCAATGCCTGAAACCCTAGTGTCACAGACCGTATAGCACCCAACCGGAGGTGAACTGAATAGAACCAATTAGCATAAAGATAGCCCACCTACTTTCTTTCTATTTCCACTGAGGTCATCATTAAAGTCTGCCTGCGAACCTACACTCATCAATAAAAGTGTCAAAGAAAGGGTCTTTTGTATGTAGAACCTTTTAAGTTCTTTCCCCCCAAGAGAGAGCAAAATGAAATATGTTCTCTTGGACTCCTGGTCATGGATGACTGTGGTAAAGAACCTCTATAAAGTTTGAAGAACCTCCGCAGGCTAAAACATAATACACTCGTTACACAAAGTCTTTTTCCTTCTTATTTACATTCGAACAAACAAGCATTAACCATAGATGTTAGGCAGACAGGTTCTCCTGCAAATCACCTTTGCTCATGCTCGTATTAACCTTGATGGACAGGGCCCAGTTCTCCCAGAGGTTGTCTGATTGCACTTTGCCTTTCGGATTGGATCAAAGCCCTGAAAGAGGCCATGAAATGACCAGACTGCAGGTATTTCATCCAGTCCAGAAGGCAAAATCCAATTTGTTGGCAAAAATTGAACACAGTCATGGATGAAGAAAGGTATTCTCAACATTACTCCTGGATCTTTACTCACTAGACGGTTGAAACAACTTTAAAGCTGTCGCGTCCATATACCTATAGATGCGACAGCCTTGAAGTTGTTTCTACTGTCTGGTGAGTCACCTAGGGCTTTGTCTAGCTTATTAGTAAGAGTTCATTAGGCTTGACTCAACAGAAACTGGACAGACTTTATAATGCTGATCTTTGAGGAAAAGATTTGGGACGATAATTATGTACTGACTGGTTTTCCACTCCAGTCAACATATAGGACGAACACAAATATATTCAATTATAGGATGTACCTGATGTTTTATTAGAGACACCATGTGCAATCACTGTCAACTTTATCAGGTCTGCTGAACGTGGGTGCACTTTGTAGCTTACAGTTACTGACTGTGGACCATCCTTTTCATTTATTATCCCGCTTTACCCCATTCACCAGTGGCCAGGATTATTTGGGTGGTGGATCAGAGGCACAGCAACCATGTTGGTCCAGTCAGCAGTGTCATAGGAAAAAGGTTATGGGGAAAAATATTTCATTTGTTCATATTCATTAAGAATATTCAAGCCAGTTTTCCATACTGTTTTTAGAATGGCTGCTAGGGTGCACTGATGAAAGTGGCTACATCAACTATTGTCTTCAAACAGTATAAGGCTTCTTCATGTACTTCCTTTGATCAGTTCTGTTGAGGATTCCTCTGTTTTTGAAGGTGTGCTGTTGCTTGAGAGTGTGTTTGAGTCTTTTAGGATTCCCAGGATCTATCTCTCCTGTAGTCTATCAGGAAGCAGGAGGTTGGGGGAGTACGGTTGAGGGATGTAGGGGGGTGTAATATAAGTTACATAAGTGTTTTTTTCCCCCAATGTTCCCATCGGGGTGTAAAAAAAAAACAAACAGATTGAACACCAATACATATGCAGTCAAGGAATATGATTACACAATTGTGTTTTGTGGTGTATGAGTGCATCTGAGGGAGTGTTTTTCTGTGTACTTTAGATGCAGAGATGAAAGCACACACTGAGGAATGACACACACATACCACCCAAATTAAATCTGTGGTTTAGTCTAGTGGCTTTTCACTGATTTCTTCACACACACACACACACACACACACACACACACACACACTCACATGCCCCTCCTCACCAGCATGTGCTCTGCCTTCAATGCAGTATATTATGTAATAATACAGAAATGTTATACTTACAAGTGAAACATTGCATCAGCGTAGTAAGTACCATATTGGCTTTTTCCTGTATCACATTGCTTGCTGTTCACACTTGTAGAAATCAATGTTGAGAAGTGATTCAGGCTGGGATGTTAGAAGAGAAAGTACTTCTTTTTGAAAAAATGGACATTATAAAACTACTAGAAGGGTATCACAACCTTCTAGATCTATCCAGTGATTTCTAGACATTCCCAATGAAGTGGTCTCTCCCAGGATGGCCAAACCTTCAGTGATCTCTGAATGGTTTTATGGGCATGTAAAGCTATCTGCTACAGCCTTCACAGTCACAGTCACTACAGTATTCTTCTGAGTGAATTCTCCGGCTGAGAATTACATTTCCCTAGTACAGCTCCAGAAACTTGTAGAATTAGTACCAAAATGTACTTAAAATGTTCTAGTGACCCATGGTGATCCCACAACTCACAAAGACCTGTTTTATGTAATTGCTGGAGTGTGGGAGGGTTTTGGGTGGGGAAGAGTGAGGTTCTGAGACCACCTGATTAATGTTTGAGACCTCCCAAAAGCCTCAACAGCAAAACACAGTTTGAAACTGTGAGCAATGTGAGATGTTGAAATGATAGCAGTGAAAGTGCAGGTGCTTTTTGTTTGTTTGTTTTCTTAGTGGAAGAGGAGAACCCTGAGTTTTGGAGAAGTCAGGCTCAAACTACACTGAAGTCAGCTCTCAGCAGGAAACTCAACACGAATGTGGCCAAAAACATCATCCTGTTCCTGGGAGATGGTGAGACCAAACTTCTGAAGAGTTGTCAATGCAGAATTAACTTCATCGCAGTAAATAATACACCTTGTATCTTTTTCAGTTATCACATATTATTATGTAACTACAGCACAGTTAAGAAGTCAAACATTTATGCAGTAAAATTAAAAAAAATGTCACATTTGATTGTAATAAGTTAATTACAGTGTGGATTGTACAGTATATGTATACATTGTTGGGATATATCACCCTTATTAGAGAAATAAAATGTTTTTTGCTTTATATATTGTCTGTTACTTATATCGGAATTCATTTATTCAAGTTCCTCACATAATATTAACACATATTGAGGACCATGTGGGCACCATGTGGTATTATGGAATAACAGCTGACTTTATCTGCAAACCTAAACCCTGCTGCCAACCTCTAGATCACCTATAGGTCAGTCTTGAACACGTTTGAGGATGCTCATTTTTCACATTATGTAAAATGACCTACAGATATACAGTATATGCACATTTCTTCATTCAAAACACTATTTTTAAATATTAGAGTGTTTTAGTAGAACAGCTGATTCCTGGTCAGTGTAGTTAGTGGGTTCATTGAGGATTATCATTTTCAGGGATGGGCATCACCACAATCACGGCTGCCCGCATCTTGAAGGGGCAACTACAGAACCGCACAGGGGAGGAGACTGTCATGACAATGGACACATTCCCTTATGTAGGACTTGCTAAGGTAGATTTGATTTCTAATATTTTGGTATCGATATCTTAGTTTTAAAATCACATCAGTACAACTTTACAAGCATAGTTAAAAATAGCTCAGTTACGTATGCTTTACACAAACATCTCCTCCTCCCCACCCATTTTTCTGTCATAGGATGCCCTTAGATGGTTACTTTCAATCAATGATGGGGGTTTCAATGTTTCAATGATCATCGATGGTGGTTTCAGCATTTTAAAAAATTCAGCGTTGATTCTTCTCTTTTTTCATTAATGTATTGAAGTTGCTACACCATTAATTTGTGGTTAGTGACACCTAATTGAGTTCACAAGTATTTTTTGGAGGGAGGTGATATTTTATGATTCTCACTGAGTACATATTTTCTTGTTGCTACCAACTTTAAGTTGGATACTGCTGGAATACTGCTGGAAATTTTGCTTTTGGGTGTTAGTCATTTCATTCTACAAAGCAATAAAATATTAATCAATTTGAGGTTGGTGATAATTTTCTATACCCTCTGTAAATCCTCAAAATGAACATGATCTGATTTGCTGACAAATTGCCAATGTTAGTCTACGTTAAATGTTTAAGCCACTGCTCATTTTTTTAATACAGTATTTCTGCTTTCTCATATAAATCAAATACAAGGCTAACACAGAGATTAAATTTTCATGTCTTGGTTTGTAGGTGTATTCAGTCGATTTTCAGATTCCAGACAGTGCTGCCACAGCAACAGCGTACCTGTGTGGTGTAAAAACTAACCTGAATGTGGTGGGTCTGAGTGCGGCTGCACGTAACGGAGTGTGTCGCTCACAGAAGGGCAATGAGGTCACTTCTATACTCAAATGGGCTAAAGATGCAGGTACGTACACACACACACACACACACATACATACTTACACATAGTGTTTATGTAAGTCTACAATTGAAACCTTTAACCTTCAAACCTTCATCTATTTTGTCAGAACCTGCTGAGGTCAGCTGGGGACAAATTCAGTCAAGTTCCAAAGTCATTCCCCCAAATCATCACTGTTTCATCCAAAATGTTAATTTTATAGGAGCATAAAAAAGCTTTCCTAACTATTAATATATGTTAATGTTAGTTGATTTTATTCCATTATATTTTAGGGTATTCTATAAATATATAAATTCCACCACAAGACATATCATTGCTATCCAGGAAAAATTGTGTTTTCAACATTTTAATCTTACAGGAGAAGCCAAATATGTTCTTCATTTCTAATGTTAACTGTAAAGACCTGTTTGTCCAAGTAATTCCAGAGTCTGTTGATTTGTCATCATGTCTGGGGGACGTCTGCTGTGTTCAAATGTGGAAAATTAAACAAATTGACAAAGAAATAGAGACACGTATTTTTTACAATACATTCAGTATGTAATGTGTTCTATGTAAGGAAATAGAGCTTCTTACTCTTTAAGAAGTGCAACAAAGAGTTCTTTGAGCAAAGTCATGGAAAAAACACTTGTTTATCTCAAAAAGTGATTTGTGAGTATGAAGAAAACATTTTGTGAAGTTACCATGCTACTTGAAAGACTCCTGCTACAACTTTTATTACATAAAAAAGTTTCAGCCAATCAACAAAAAATTGTTTCCCAAAGAATCATCCTTTCTGGAATAGTGTAGCACTGAACAGGTGAAGACTAGCATGTATATGTACAGCATGTATATATATTTTACATATACATTTTTTAAAACTTAAGTTTGGACAGACAGTAGTTATGTTGTAACACATTACTTTACAATTTTTATACAATTTAATTATGGCTGTTACTGTCACAGCATTGTAAGAAGCATGTGGTTCCACTTAAGATGATGATGGGTTATGTAGTTGGTCAGTTTGGTAACCTTTGGTCAGTTTCAGCCTCAAAACTCAATGATGTGGGCCAAAAATGCAACTACTTATGTGCATTTTTCTTTTTTTATCTTTGTGGAATATTTCTATAATCATGTTTTGATGGTTGTTGAGGACCATCAATCAGTCGCAACAAAATCATACACAACAGAGAGCAAGAGAGCAAGAGAGAGAGAGAGCGAGAGACCTTCAGTGACTTTTAACGCACTGAAAGTCATTTTGGACATTCCATACTGTAATAACTGGTGTGTGTGTGTGTGTAGGAAAGTCTGTGGGTATAGTGACCACTACACGTGTCCAGCATGCCACTCCAGCCGGTGCATACGCCCACAGCTCGAGCAGGAAGTGGTATGGCGATGCTGACATGCCTGCTGCAGCCAAGCGAGACGGCTGCACTGACATCGCCGCCCAGCTGATCAAAAACATCGACATTGAGGTGAGTGAAAGTGGGTGTGTTTGCGTGTGTGTATTAGAGGATGGAGGATTCCAGTGTGTGTGAATGTCTGTACTGTAGGTGTGCCCATACTTATGCCTGTAAGTAACCACCTGTACATGTATGTAGGTGATCATCGGTGGAGGCCGTAAGTATATGACCCCCAAAGGCACGCCGGACCCAGAGTACTCCACAGATATACTTGCCTATGGTAAGAGAGAGGATAAACGCAACCTGATAGACGAGTGGATCAGCCTGAAGAAAGAAAAGGTAAAGTCTAATTCTCCACTGTAGAGGCTCACCTTGATGTGAATCTTTTACACAGATGGGGTGTGAGACTAAGCTAAGCTGACTAACATGCCTACTGTATATATTTGGAACCTTAGTAATAAACGTTTTGGAAATATTCAATGTGTGACCTTCAAGTACTATGCATTAACAAATTAACCATAAACAGACATCCAGTAGTTTAAGAGCTACAGGAACGAAGTGGAGGTGAAGAAGGCAGGGATGGAAAGAAGGAAATGGTAAGAGAACAGGAGAGTGACATATGCAGAGATACAAACTTCTCGATGAATTTACCTTAGGTGGCTCATTACGTGTGGAATAAGACGGACTTTGATGCAGTGGACCCTCAGACCACGGATTACCTGATGGGTAAGGGAATCAAAAGTAGGGTAGTCTGCTTGCTATCTATCTATCCGTCTATCTATTTATCAATCTATCTATCTATCTGTCCGTCTGTCTGTCCGTCCATGAATCCATCTAGAATTGACAGATGAATCAAGCAGTACAGGGGGTGGGGCAAATTTGGTGAAAAAACTGTCCCAAGACTGGAAGTTATGCCATTGTATGCCACTGTAGATATGTGGAACTGTAGTTTAATCAGGTTGCAGTCAGTCCTGTGGGCAGATCTACATATGGATTCTTTCCTGAAAAACTTACTGTAAAACTATCAATTTCTGATACAGACTTGAAGTAAAATATGTGAAACATCTTTTACATGCTTCAGATGTAAGTGTTTAGAATGGCCACAAAAGTACACTACAGTATAAAAGTATATGATTTGCTTAATAAGAAACAAATCATATAGTAAGAAAGAATTAAAAGTAATTTGCTCAGTACAGTACAATATATATGAAACCAGTCTTGTTTCTTTATTAGTGCCTAGAAGTTTGTTTGTGTGGGCTTATTTTTTTATGAATGCTGCAAAACAGATGCAAACTTTTGAAAATTAGCATGATTTTTTTTTTTTTCTTCTTTAGATTTAGTGATATTTAACTACCAAAACAGAAGTAAGGCAAAACAAAGATGAATTTTAGTTATTTGTGGAAAAGTTGTGAAAAATCTGTAAAAAATGGGACATTGGAGTAAAAAGCCTTTCGTTCAGAAGCACACTTTGTTATTTATTATTCATATTTATATGTTTATTATCCATTAACTTTTAGCAACTATGATACAGCAATAAAGGACTTTGATTTAGCCCATTAAAATATTTTACATATTGCACAGTTCTATAGTTTTTACAAGAGTTGCCACAAAAAAACCATTGAAATAACACATTTCAAATGACAAATGTAAAGTGTATCTACACTAATAAGTGATAAACATAATCTTTTGTTTGCAGAAATTTGCTGTCATTTTTATTGTTTCATTGAAGAAAATATGTATTTTTTCTGGTACTCTAACTGTACCTCTTCAGCCTTGTTTGAACCTGGCGATATGAGGTTTGAGGAAGAGAGAGACCCACTCATGGACCCATCCATCATGGAGACCACTGAGAAAGCCATCCGCATCCTGCAGAAGAACCGTAAAGGATTCTTCCTACTGGTGGAGGGTAACCAATCAATCAGTTAATTAATCAGGGAAGCAGAGTGTGGGGACGGTACCTTGCTCAGGGGTCAAGCGTGCCTCAGTGGTGCCACTAGCAGTCCTGGTATTCAAACCCACAATTTTCTTATCGGCAGGGCAACACCCTAACCACTACGGCACCAGTTGCCCCTAAGATATCTTATCTTATCTTATCTTATCTTATCTTAACATAGTTACCAAGTAATAGAAGTGCATACCCTGGGCTGTCCATATAGGTGGTCTTAGCAGTCACCAAGATTCACATCGGGCAACAAAAACTTTGGTTTGAAACTCCCTCAGGTAACAAAAAATTCTGGTAAGACCCACACCACTATCTTGTTAACAAATATTTCTGGTGACAACCCCCTCTCCTTGCATCCATAAATTCCATATTTTGGACTACGTGTCTATGATAGTTATAGATAGAAAACATTGGGCCCAATCATTTCTCTCTATTTTTAGTTATGGCTAATTCCCACTAGCTAGGTCTCCCCCTTTCTCACAACATTACCAAGAGGGTGAAGGCTAGCATATGCTTAGACAGAATTGTGTGAAACACTACTGCATCTTCTCAAACTGTATCTTGTCAAATGCAACATCACTGGACAGCTCAACATGCTTGGAGGAGAAAACTCACTGCTGATTCTCAAATTCAAAGTCAAAGGCAAAGTGAACTTTATTGTCATCTCAACCACATACAAATATACAGAGAGACGAAATGGCAAAGCTAAGGTTTCACAGTGTACATATATTGTAATTGACATAAGACATTGTGAAATAAATCAAAATAAGAAGTGTAAAATAAGGTAAGGTGAGTGCGTGGACAGCTCACTGTGCATTGTATGTAAATATAAGTAAGACAAAAATGTGCAACGTTTGAAGGAATGTGCAAAAAGTATGGCCAGTATGGCCAGTATAAACAGTGTAACAGTATAAAATGGTGTGAGACAAGTGAAAATAGTGAAAATAACAACCTGAGTACACAATCTTAAAGGTTTGTGTGTTCTTAAAGAGTTGAAAGAGTTGATTCTGGTACATCAACTAACAGAAATCTGCACTGCCTGGCATTTCACTGAATGATGCATGGACACTTCTACCAAACCAGAAACAAAGAAGCCAATTATGCTCTATTGGCCATCTGCTTATGGATGACTGTAGCACTGCCAGGGGTTTAAAGCCATATATTTAATTACATTGCCTCTCAATCAGTCAGTGGATGTGTTTATACAGGTGGGCGTATTGATCAGGGTCACCATGCCAGTCGTGCCTCCATGGCCTTGCATGAAGCCGTTGCCCTTGACAATGCTGTTACCCGTGCGTTGGAATTAACCAATGAGGATGAGACGCTGACCATCGTCACTGCTGACCACTCCCACTCACTGTCTTTCAATGGGTACCCATTTAGAGGGAACAGCATTCTGGGTAAGTGTGTTCATGTGACTTAGTGACGTAATTATATCCTAATTTGCTGTTCAAAAGTAAATCTGTTTGTGTGTGTGTGTGTGTATGTTTTGTTTTAAATACAAATCTCTTCTGTGTTGGCTCAGGCACGCACCAATATGATTGATTTTTGACGTATGATTAATTTTGAAGGTAAATCTCCTCTCTTTGGATTGGACATGCTCCCCTATACCACTCTGATGTATGGAAACGGCCCTGGACACAAAATCACCAACAACAAACGACCTGATATCCGCAGTGTGGACACCAGTAAGATAAGATACGCACACTCAATGCTCTTTTAGTCACAGTTTGGTGAAAAAATATATTTACACATTTTCCACTTCATTCCAAGTGTAGTCAATCAGCCACTAAACTTTGCACTGGAGCTATGAGGCTAATGCTCGGAAGTGAGAAGTCAGAGCTTTGAATTTTGAAAAGGGTGAAAAAACACAGACGCCTCCATGAAAGCTCTGGAAGCAAGTTAGACGGCTGGCACTCATAATGTATCTTCCTCTTCAAAATTACTCACCAAGGGTGAACAGGCGAAGTCTCAGTTCAGGAATTGTAAAAGTGGTTTAAAAAGAGAAAATAGTGATAGTGCAAATTTTTACTTGTGTTCCTATGGGATTTCTAATACTATGGTAATACAATGATAATACAGGAGCGTGTTCAAAATGTTTTTTGGCCATTCCAGAATGCTGTTGTTTTTCTTAAGAAAAAACTTACAAAGAATCTTAAGACAAACAGTCTTAAGACTATTCAGTATTCATAAAAGACCAGTATTCATAAAGCTGTATGACAGCTGAATAAACTCTTTGTGAAAACCGTTCATAAAGGATGTCAAAGAGGATCCTTGAGTCAATTTTAATTTCATTTCACCTACACTTTTTAGAATAAGTCTTTATTAATGGTTATGTGGGTTTTTGTCACTTGTCATATAAGGTTTGTGTGGGTGTCACATAGCCTCAGAAATACTGGCCTTCAGTGAAGATTACTCACAGCGTTAATGTACCAAATAATACATGAGGATTCTCTTAAATGAAGTGAACTAAAAACAATAGACTCCACCTATAGTCAGTTTCTTTACATTGTGTCTTAAAATGAAACCGCATCAGCAAGTCTATTTGAGATGCGTATTATTAGTAAGTCATCAGGGTTTGAGGCTTGTGGGTAGGTTTACTCAGCGCTAACTGGTTAATATTAGCTTTGTAATAATAATAATAATAATAATAAAAATACATTTTATTTAAGGGTGCCTTTCAAGGCACTCAAGGACACCTTACAAAAAAAGCAAACCAAGAACAAGAATAAATAAGAAATAAATAACAAAATTCAAGAGTAATCATAAAAATACAAAACCGCAAGTGATACAGTCATGAAACACAATCAAAAGAGAATGAGCAAGTTTAAAAAGATGAGTTTTGAGTCTGGATTTGAAGGTGGGAAGTCAATCAATGCTGTGGATATCCAGAGCTAAAACTAAAGATGCAACTTGAATGTCAAATTGTCCCTTTAACATTCCTGTCTTTCTAGGGCAACTACTTATATACTCTCTCTTGCTCTGTGTCTTAGAGAGTAAGGACTATATCCAGCAGGCCGCAGTTCCCCTGGACTCAGAGACCCATGGTGGAGAGGACGTGGCCGTTTTGGCTAGAGGCCCAATGGCTCATCTTCTCCAGGGCGTGAATGAGCAGAGTTATTTGGCTCATGCCATGGCCTATGCTGCATGTGTGGGAGCCAATCAGCAGCACTGCACCACCAACAGCCGCGCCACTGAGGCACGGAGCTCTGCCCCTTATGCAACCATCACCTCCCTATTGCCTGTGCTGCTGGGGGCAGCAATGAGTGTGTTTCTGTTTTGAGAAAGAGAGAGAGATTAACAGTGGGCCGATTGGAAAGTAATATGGTCCTTGCCTCTGAATTGGTAATCATGGTTTTGGTGGTCAATATTTTGACCAGGAGTTCTGGCTTAGGCCCATTCATCTGCATTAAGTCAGTGTACAGTTTAATAAATGCTTTTATAATGAACGCTCTGTATATGACTTAATTACAAAGCACAACAGCCTCTTGATATGAACCTCTTAATTTGGAGCTCTTTATTTAAATTATTATACATTACAAGTTAAGTGTAAATTTTAGTATGAAATTGAGTCTACCTTCACACACACACTTAAGGAAGGCTACCATCATCTTTTGTCTGGAAGATGAAACTTTGTAAAATGATTGTACTTAATTTGAATGATTCAAAATGTAAGAAAAAAAATAATGTGTAAGAATTCATTCTGTTTGTCTATACCATATTTAATTACATAATAAAAACATGATAAAAATAATAAAAATACAAAACAATAGATTCATTAAACAGGCCCCACAGTGGCGCACCCCTCCAGCATTGGGGGTTCGAATCCGGGTCCTGGTCGTGTGTGTGTGTGTGTGTGTGTGTGTGTGTGTGTGTGTGTGTGTGTGTGTGTGTGTGTGT
>JBBJLS010070971.1:0-11459 GCA_037577275.1 Bryconaethiops microstoma | reverse complement strand
AACTAATGACTGTAAGACTGTCTCTGTAACTAATGACTGTAAGACTGTCCCTGTAACTAATGACTGTAAGACTGTCCATGTAAATAATGACTGTAAGACTGTCCCTGTAACTAATAACTGTAAGACTGTCCATGTAAATAATGACTGTAAGAGTGTCTCTGTAACTAATGACTGTAAGACTGTCCCTGTAACTAATGACTGTAAGACTGTCCCGTAACTAATGATTGTCGCTCTGAATAAGGGTGTCTGCCACATGTTGTAAATAGAAATGTTTAGCTGGTCAAAGTGGGTGAAGAGCTAATCATCCAGAGGAAAACATACCTTTAGCTTGTAGTAAGCCAGGTGGTAAAGCTGAATAGAAAAGCTCACTAACCAGCATGATTTGAGTTTGATTGTTGAGCTATAATATCAGCATGACCAAGCTATACCTCAGTCATGCTGCTCCATTCACATCAGAATGTAAACCGATACTACAATTTATATAAATAAAGAAGAGAGAACAGCTAACACAAACATCATACCCACATGACTAAAGGCTCTACACTAATAGAATTTCAACTACACATGATAAACATTTATTCAAAAGGAAATTTATTTTGTATTTCTGCAAGTTTATTCGTTTAGCTGTAGTTTTGACATTCAAAGTACAGCTAAGCTTCTGCTCTATTCCTTTTGCCATAAACCTCTTCACAGGCTTCTATGAATCATAATACTGGCCTTATTTTCAATGTTGTTTTGATAATAATTGCGTTTTCCATTTTTTCTCACAAAATAACATTGACCACCAATATATTTTTCATTAATTACTGAATGGTTAATTTCATTTATATGTGTTTTAGTGGATTCTGTAGTAAAGTGGTTCTGATATTCAGAGGACGCCTACAAGTTCCTGGAGATCAACCCGGCCTCGCTATCACAGGAGGTGTGGCAGAAAGAATGAATACAACAGAGTGAAAGAACAGCTGCTGCAGCTGAAGGTCTGTGGTGAAGAAGAAGCACCAGTCATCCAACAGTGACAACATAAAGCCCAGTGAGCTGTCTTATGAGGTTTAAGATGAGATCTTCTGTGTGGATCAGCAATGTTCTTACTCCGTTATTGCTATTTAATTGATAATTACTTCAATAATCACTTTTTAAAAATTATTGCTGACTTTTCTTTCTCCTTTAATTATTCTTTGATTTCATAATTTTCATCTGGTTGTTATTGATAATGTTCAGAGCTTTGAATGAAAATCTTCAGGTTGTGTTATCTGTCCTCATGAGGCTGCTAAGTGTGAATGGCTCAGAGACAGAGACAGGACGTATTGACAAGTTCATGGTGTCCTGCAAAGCTGTGGTTTGACACCCGGGTCCTTCTTAGAGCAGAAACATCGTCTAACAAACAATTCTCAGAATTGTTTGTCCAAGTGGCGGTATGTGAGCTATGCATGCACAGAGTACGAACCAATAATCAGGTATTAAATGTATGCACGCATTCTTATATAATCTCTGCAAAACTACTGTATGGGGGACTCGTCTCTCAGACATTCTAAAGAGCGGACGAGATCGACTCCCCTTTCCATGGAAAAGAAATGAACAGCTTAGATGAATCTCGACTCTGACCTCATTGTTCATGAGAAAGAGTGGTCATAGAGATATTTCTACCACAGCCACCATCAAATTTAACAATGATGGTAGTATTATTGACCTAAATCTTTAATCGAAGTAACTGGAATGTTTCAATAAAGTACTGAAAGATGTTTCTGTTTTTCTGAGATATCTATTTTCTATAACAGTCTATTTTCATTGTAACAGTCTATATGTGAAGGTTTAGGTCTCATCGTCTTGTTTTCAGGCCTGTTTACGTTAATTCACTATTAACTATACATTCATGTATGCTGAAATCATCGTGTAATGGTCATGTAAGGCCTGGGGACAGTGACGGTTGATTGTTTGTGTATTTGGGGTTTTGGTCTTTTATTTTGAATCCTGAGTACTTCGGGTTTGAGTTTTGTATAATGTTTTGTATTATGAGTATGTATTTCGTGATTGGTTTAGAGTTGGTATTTAAGTTGCTTGGGGACCGACAGCGATTGTCGGTCCACCGTCATATTCATTGGGTTTTGGTTTGTGGTTTCGTTTGGTGGAGTTTTGTAAAATAAAAGGAAAGCATGAAAATGGATTTCTGCCTCCAAGCCTGCTCTCACTCTGGGAAGAAGAGGGGAAGCCTGACAGGTGGACCATCCTTACAAATAAGGGCGCCCCGGTTGTCTCGCTGCAGGAAGGTGAGGTGGACCTGTTTGTGAGGTGGGTAGCTGAGCTGGTCGCTGATCTCGACCTGTTGCCCTCAGCAGCCACGCTCCCAAGTGCCGAGACCACCACGCTCCCAAGCACCCAGACCGTGCTGGCGAGCACTGAGTCCGCGATCCTGAGCGCCGTGACCACCCTCCCAGCTTAGCTGGGGCTTGAGTCGGGGTGACAGCAGGCAGCCCAGAGCCCGTAGACCTTTTAGACCCTTTAGATGAGCCCGGCAGCCTAGCCTGTTTCAACCTGGCAGCCTAGTCTGTTAACTGAGCAGTTTAGCCCAGTATAGGGGTTGGTAGCTGCAGAGGGGCTTTTAGAGGGGTTGGTAGCCGAGGAGGGGCTTTTGGAGGGGCTTATAGTTAAAGCGGGGCATTTAGCCGCTACAGCGGGGCCCATAGCAGGGCAGGTAGCCTTCAAGGGGCCTGTAGCAGGGCTGTTAGCCAAAGAGGGGCCTCCAGAGGGTTTGGTAGCCGTAGAGGGGCTTTTAGATGGGTTGGTAGCCGCGGAGGGGCTTTTGGATGGGCTTATAGTGAAAGCGGGGCCTTTAGCCGCTACAGCGGGGCCCATAGCAGGGCAGGTAGCCATAAAGAGGCCTGTAACGAGGCTGGTAGCCAAAGAGGGGCCTCCAGAGTGTTTATTAGCCACACAGGGGCACTCCGAGAGGCCGTTAGCCATAGCAGAGGGGCCCGAGGCCACAGTAGTGGGGCCCATAGCTGAGCAGCCACAGAGGGGCCTATAAGGGGGCTGGTAGCCACAGAGGGGCCCATAGAGGGGCAAGCTGTAACAGACACAGAGGTAGGCAGGTAGTTGTAAGGGAGACCCGTAGCAACCCCAGAGGGGCCCGTAGCAGCCACAGGGGGTCCATAATAGCCACAGAGGTGCCCATAACAGGGCAGGTAGCTGTAGGGGGGCCCGTAGAAACCACAGAGGGGCCACAGGTGCCGGGGGCCTTCCCCTGAATTTTTTTTTGGGTGGGGGTACTGGGGTCTTCGTGAGCTCTGGAGGAGTTCCCTGTGAAAAAATCGACCCCAGAGGCAAGAGGGAGCTCCCGGGAGGCGTGTCCGCACCGGGGGTTGGTAAAAGGGTTCCCCGCTAAAGGGCTCCCAGGAGGGGGACAGAGCCCTTCAGCCCCGAAGACAGAGAGGGGCTCCTGGTAGGGCCTCCGCCCTCATGGACAGCGAAGGGGTTCCCTGCTGAAGGGCTCCCTGGAGGGGGCTCCGCCCCCAAGGACAGTGAGGGGCTCCCGGTAGGGGGTGCCGCACCAGAGGACAGAGAGAGGCTCCCGGTAAAGGGCTCCGCCCCTGAGGACAGTGAGGGGCTCCTGTTAAGGGGCTCTGCCCCCTAGGACAGAGAGGGGCTCCCGGTAAGGGAGCATCCCATGAGACACACCCGGACTGCTCTGGCCACGTGTAGCGCCGGCCAGGAGGTCATCCAGTGGGATGCAACTGGGTGGTGCTCACGTTGGTAAGGCCTGGGGACAGTGACGGTGGGTGGCCGCTAGAGGCCACCCTTGTTTAAGTTGGTGTTTTGAGTTTTGTGTTAGAGTCAGCAGGGTGGAATCAGAGTTTTTGTCATTGGGTGTTGGGATGTGGTTTTGATGTATTTAAAGGGTTTGTGTTCTGGGGTGACTTGCTGGTCCACCGTTACATTTTGTGTTCATGCTTTCTCTAGACAACTATCTGGGGAATGGTTATTCCTGTTTCTGGCCCTCGCGCCAGTTTTTGATTTTGTTTAAAAAATAAAGGGAATCTAGTAACATGGATCTCAGTGTCTGCGCATGACCTCTTTATGTGGAGAAAGTGGAGAGCTGTGACAGGACGCTTAATTCAAATGAAGAGGTTTGGTGTATTTTCAGGGTTAAATTTAGGTAGGATTAAGCATATTTTAAGTTGTTAATAATAATAATAATAATAATAATAATACATTTTATTTATATGCGCCTTTCACAACTCTCAAGGTCACTTTACAGAAAAACAAACACATTTACATACAAAAGACATTTAAATACATATACATACAAAGGGATATGAACAGAAAACCCGGAGCGGATTTCCAGTGGTATGTGTATTCTCCTATCGATTAAGTGGAATGGATTATTTTGCGAAAGATTCAAGATTCAAGATTCAACAGCGCTGGGTGAACTAATATTTTATTTTAAATGTGGGGGTTCCAAACGAATAATAATGAAATGTGAAGGGGACATGTCCTCTTCAGATTGAATGGCGGTGTTGAATGGCCATGTGTTCACAGTTTTCAGAACAGCAGCATGATGTGTGCTGGGGTCTGTGTCTTCACATTAAGCAAGAGGGGGAGGGGTGGATGCCACATACCAGTCCTGTCTGGACAGAGAATTGGAGGCACAGGCGCAGACTTCCATTAAGGGGTGACTTTATTAATAATACAAAACAGAAACAAAACTGAACAGAAACTGGCACGAGGGCCGGAAATGAAACTAGAGACACAAGTAGACTAGGGCAGGAGGACACAAACCAGATAAGGTGAGGATAGATAATGCTCCACACCACCTCTGAGGACAGAACACCTTAAATACCAAAGCCGGGGGCTAATCAGCCCTCCGGTTAACTATCCTCAGCTGTGGGTGGAGTACAGTTCACAGTCCCACAGTGACCCCCAGCTGCCTCTGACCGGAATCATGACATGACTCCCCCCTCCAATGGCGCCTAAACGGACCTCCCAGCCCCCACAACTGGGAGGGGGGGGGGGTGAGGGAACACCAAAGTCCACCCTGCAAGGCTGTGGTGGATGAGGCGGTCAAGGAGGTGACCTCCCTGCCAAAAAGGAGGCCGTGATGGGAGCCACGGCTGCTAGCCGGCGCTGAGGCGAGAGCCATGGCTGCTGGAGCCCGGTGCAGGGTCAGGAGCTGAGGTGGCCAGTGCGGAGACTGGTGCAGGAGCTTGGTCGGTCGGTACAGAGACGGGCGCTGGAGCTTGGGCGACCAGTGCAGAGACCGACTCTGGAGTCAAAGAGAACAGTTCAGAGACCGGTGCTGGAGCTTGGGTTGGAACCAAGGGAGGAGAGCTGGGCTGAGCTAGGTGGGTCGAATGGAGTTGGGTTGAGCTGGTCTGACCGGAGCTGCTGAGAATGCTGCTGAGCTGGCCGAAGCTGCTGGCTGGAGCTGGTGGGGTGGTGGTGGCGACCTAGTGGATCAAGAGGTCATGGGTTCAAATCCTACCTTCAGCGTACCACCACTGGGTTCCTGAGCAAGACCCTTAACCTTCAGTTGCTCCAGGGAGACTGCCCCCTGTAGTTAGGGAATGGAATGGAAGTCGCTTTGGATAAAAGTGTCTGCTAAATGCCGTAAATCTACATGTAAATGGAGCTGGGCTGGCTGGAGCTTGGCTAAGTGGAGCTGCGCTGAGTGAGTCTGGGCTGTGGGTGGAGGACAGTTCACAGTCCCACAGCGACCCCCAGCGGCTGCTGACCGGAATCGTGACAGTGGGGTTTACAGACACAGCACTCGCGCTCAGAGAGAGAACAGTCACTACAGAGACATCACTGCAAATAGTTGAAAGTTTATAAATATTATACATGCAATCAGAGATTGGATCTTTTGTCAAAATGAAACTGGTACTTTGAATGGTTCTGAATTCAAGACTGAACTAACTGGCCACTTCTATGTATAGATTGTTTAGATTTAACATAAATTAATGTATTTTGAATTATTCTTTATTTTATGTCGCTGTTTATTACTGCATATTCTCTTGCCTCAAAAGAAAGACAAAAAAAGAATGGGTTTGTAGCGTTTTGTAAAAAATATAATAAACATTTATAATCAACAACATTGTTGTTAGATTTTACAGTTATTGTAGATTTGACAAAATGTGTGGGCTGGATATATAAATGTCATTTTCTAAAACTAGTAAAATGCATTTATAGCATTTTGGAAAAGAGCTCTTCGCTGCGCGATGAGAAAAAAATCATCTGGAGCTCAGTCACATATGGCAGCAACTCAACAGCTTCACAGCCTAGCCCTGGTCCAGGAACGGCCCATTCCCCTGCACTGACCACCTACTAAACTGCGCACATTCTTAAAACACCCCACCCGAAACGCATCATGTAAGGTACAGAGAAATGCATATGGCAGTAACGTTAACTTTACAGACTCATTCTAAGACTAGTTACTTCGCCATCAAGCTATTCACTTCCACTCGATAAACTTATAGGCAAAGCGAATGGACGTAGCTAGTCTCTGAAAGCTCAGCCAGTCTGTTTACCTTTTAGCTGCATCGCACCAAGTCTCCGAAACCAGTGTGGTCAAGAGCGGCTGTCTGACCTCCTTGTGCTGGCCATAGAAAGGGACATGGGAATTGACAAGGAAGAGATCCTCAAGATTTTTAATGAAATGGCCCCCAATAGGAGGATTTTCCTTTAAAGCTTCGAGTAAATTTGGAGCAAGGTATATTAATAAAAACGTAATTAATAAAGTCATGGTATATTTCTCAGTTCTCCATACAGTTTATGTGATTTTTTTTTTCAGGGAAGGTAGTGCCCTTTTTTCAGATCAGAGCAATGGCCCCTGTGCACGTCCCTGCTCCTGAAAGTCTCCATTTTTAGAGGAAAAAAATAGCTTATCTCATTGAAGAGACCTTGTTTAGTGAACAATAAACTTTTATTTAACCACCAACATCTTCTATGCAAACCTACAGCCTACTCTGTCTCCTCGGTCTCGGAGGTTAAAAAGTGGAGAACCGCCTACCTCAAATACCCCTTAAGTCCAAGAGCTAAAGAAATTTATTTTAAAATACTCAATAATATTTTTCCGTCCAGGAATCTATTAAAACAAAGATTCAACTTGGATAATAACAGTTGTACTTTTTGCGACAATGATTTTGAAACAACAGATCATCTTTTTTTCTATTGTGTGCACTCTGGAACCTTTTGGGAGGACCTACAAAAACTGGATCTCCACAAAACTTTTCCTACCTCATCCCCTAAAAAGAGAAGATATAATATTTGGAACTACCCTCAGAGACAAAAGAACTGACCACAAACGTCTGTAAACGGGGAAGTAGAAAACACATTTTTTCAGCTTTTAAAAGAAACCTAAGGGACAGCCACCTGAGCGCTTTAAGACTGATGAAAAGTAAATATGGTGAACAACTCCTTGATGCTTATGAAGAACTCAAAATATTTGATGAGAATTAATGCCCCTATATCTGTCTCTTTTTTTCTTTTTTGACACATTAACACATTTATTCCCATCTTATACCACACTTATTGTTGTGTGCCTTAAACATGTTTTCTCTCGAACACATGCCACATGGTTTTGTAAAAATATTCAATGTGTTTAATTTAAAAAAGTCTCCTCGGTCTCCCCACCCGTCGCCTTTACCTATTCCTAACATTCTTGGTCACTCTGCTGGTCGCAAATGGTACTGCACAACACATTAACACAGGGAGTGGTTGATAAAAAGTTAAAACGTTTTTTATAAAAGCTGCTAGTCTTTCTTGGTGAAGGAACTGGTGTTGAGGGTCCACATGAAGTCCACATGAAGTACACAGATGGAGAGACCGGCGCGAGGCTGAGGCTTCTTGGAAGCACGCACCAGTGTCAGTGTCTGTCTGCCTTCTCTCTGTCTCTCCCCCTTTGTCTCTGCAGGCGTGAGTAGGTGAGTCGCCCTCACCTCAAGCAGATTCACGAAGCGTGGAGCAACTCTACTGGCCACCATTGCGAGTGAGCCTAATTTAATCTAGAACACTTGGACAAGCAGCCCAGTATACCTCCCCTCTCTCGAGTTTGGGTTCCCACTGAAGTAAAGGTCACTCTGGATAAGGGTGTCTGCCAAATATTGTAAATGTAAATGTTTAGATGGTCAAAGTGGGTGAAAAGTCATCCAGATGAAAACATGCTTTAAAATTATAGGCCAGGTGGTAAAGCTGAAAAGAGAAGCTCACTAACCAGCATGACTTGAGTTTGATGGTAAAACTATAATATGAGCATGACCAAGCTATATGTCAAGTTGGTCATGCTAGTCCATTCACATCAGGATGTAAACTAATACTACAATTTATACAAATGAACAAAGGTGAGTGAAGAACAGCTAACAAGAACATCATACCCACATAGCTAGAAGCTACACTCTAAAAACTTCAACCACACATGATAAAAAATATTTATACAAACGGATATTTATTTTGTGTTTCTACAAGTTTATTCAAAGGGAAGCTGAGCTTCTGCTCTACATTTTCTCCTTTTGTCAGAAACTTGAACACAGAATTAACAGACTGACATATCTGATTTGTATAAGAAATCCACTGTTATCCTTATAATGTTATACAAGTTAACTTCATGTCAAACACTGGAATACCCTGCCCATCCATTTGTCTTTATTGAACCTATGGACATTATTTTACTCATGGTGGGTGTTAGTGATGGAGCATGAACTTGGCTTTGGATTTAGTAAAACAGCCAAATGAACTATGAAACTGCATCGCAGAACAGATCTCCAGATTTCTAAAACCTAGTGTACAGGGAGCATGAATACTGGGTAACTCCAGCAGTGTCCAGCAGATGGCACTATATGACGTAGCAGATAGGAAATTCCTACCACTGGTGTCTTGCATCTTTGTAATAATACTGGTCTTATTGTCAATGTCATTTTGGTAATAATTGCATTTTCTCATTCATCACCAAATAATATTGACCACCAATATATGGTGCATAAGTACTGCTATGACTCTCATACATAGTTGTTGCATTTCACAAGCTTGGAAAACGTTTAGTGCATTCTGTAGTAAAGTGGCTCAGATACTCACAGTGCAGTCCATGGACGCCTACAAGTTCCTGGAGATTGATCAGGCCTCCCTGTCACTGTAGGTATGGCAGAAAGAATATGACCGTGTGATAAAACAGCTGCTACAGCTGAAGGTCTCTAGTGAAGAAGGCGCAACAGGGTTCAGATGAGCTCTTGTGTGTGGATCAGCAAAGCTCTTACTCAGTTATTGCTCTTTGTAAGCTGAACTCAGTAAACAGGGAGGTTCAGAGCAGGTTAGGTGTGAGGCACTCCGTTCTGAAGAAACTCAGCAAGAATTGTTCATAGTGGTGATGAATGGAATCAGACATACACTTCTAAAATTTCCCACAAAAAGTTAAAAGTTAAAATTGGAGGCACCAGAATGTAACTGCTACACCATTATTAACCACCTAGCAACAGCATAGCAACCACCTAATAACAAGCACACCATAGCAACCACACGATCACACTTCGCATTTTCTCGTGGAAATACTGTAGTATTTCATTCTGTTCCTTTTATAACTGGAAATTAGTTGGCCCACCGCTTCCCCTACTACAATTTTTAAGATTTGGCAGGGTTCCAGCTCTAAAATGTTCATTTATATCCAGAGCATCTGTATACAGCTTTTTGATTGGCTTAAAATCAACACTAAAAATCAACACTTTGGCTCATTTACTTGTATCGTAGAACATTTAGGCATTGTGTAATTCTGCAAGGTATGATAAGCATGGAGCAGCATGTAGCAGAAAGCAACCACTTTTTTCTGTTTTTTTTTTTGTTTGTTTGTTTTTTTTACCCACTTCTTGGACCATGCTCAAAATTTTCTCATTTCATTTAGCATTTAAAATAAATGCAGAAAGAGAACAAGAGACACAGAAAGAGTGTTTTGAGTTGTTCTTTCTCATCAATAGAGATCGTAAGTTCAAATCTGGTTAAAGGGCAATAGTTTGAGTTCTTGTCTTTTTGGTCAAAAGTATTGGCACCCCTGTCTTTTTGACCAATGTTTTTACACTAAATCTCGCCTTTGAAACCATAGTAACTACCTAACAACACCGTAGTAACCACTTACAACATAATATCAATGCAAACAATGCAGTACCCTTTTAAAGTTGCTATAGTGCAGATAGATATCTCATAAACAACCTGTAAGACACTAAAACCCAGGTCAGTTACAAAAAGAAAGATGCGTGTGGTTTGTAAATAATAATCAAGCTGTAAACATTTGTTGTAGTGCTGTTAGTTAGCCAGAAAGTACCTACTCTCTGTTAGCCAGTTTGAGGCTGTATTGAGTCTTACGGACAGAAGATTGTGACAGTGTTACAGTTAAAGATAGAAAAGTGTTGTGCTGAACTGATTTGTTTCTCTGATTTTCTGAGCTTTTTGTCTATCGTGCACTTAACCAAACTATCCATTGATGGCCGCATGTAAACGTTCTTTTAAATGTACATTTAAATTCACATTTACACCATTTAGCAGATGCTCTTATCAGGAACTACATACACTAGAGATCTAGTAGTCCACATCTGTTCTTCAAACCTGAAAAGCTACACTTTTATCAACATTGCTTTTAACCAAGTTACTGCCAGGTAAATTACACACCTTAACAACTCATTTCAAACAAAAGTCAGAGGTTAAAGTATAAGTAAGGAAAGCATGGAGTTAAGAGGGTGAGAACCCGAAGTGTTTTTTAAATATAGGGAAAAATAAATTATTAAGCAACAACAAGAGGCCTAGTTAGTCACCAAGGTGCTCCTTTAGATGATGCTCAAAGACACTTTACATTAGGGTGTAAATTACACTTCAACCACACATGATAAACATTTATCCAAAGGAAACTTCGTTTGTATTTCTACAAGATTATTCATTTAGCTCTAGTTTGACATTCAAGTTTAGCTTAGCTTCGGTTCTACAGATACTCTTTGAACACAGAAATAACAAGCTAAAGTTTAAACGATTGAAATAAGAAATTAACTGTCATCTTTACTATGCTATGCAAATAAACTTTATATCAAACACTGGAATACCCTCCTATGCCATTATCCGTGATTGAGCCTATGGACATTGTAACAATTCGCTATGAATTATTACCATTAAAAAAAACGAGAACTGATTGAACGGTAAATAGTGATAGATTTCTTTAAAATGACCAGAGAGAAAACACCAATCAACAAACCGGTAGCAGTTTTACAACAGATATATTTTCCCCAAAACCCGAGTACTCGAATTTCCCACCAAGCTCACAATGAATGTCTTTCAGTTCCAAAGTCGTCTACGCGCACGCCCTCAATGCAGCAACTATCTGAACTATAGTTGCTGCTGACAAACCAGTGCCGGGGCCAGGCAGCAGACAAACTGGCTTAACCGACCGTCTGTGAGCTGCCTTGAGTCGTCACCTAGGTTTCACCCTAAGTTTTATAATA
>JBBJLS010070970.1:0-11459 GCA_037577275.1 Bryconaethiops microstoma | reverse complement strand
TCTCTCTCTCTCTCTCTCTCTCTCTCTCTCTCTCTCTCTCTCTCTCTCTCTCTCTCTCTCTCTCTCTCTCTCTGGAGAGGTCCAGCAGGCGTATGGCACTGAAGAGCAAATTAACCTCTGAGCAGGGCTGCTCATGGAGCTCGTTAAGCTGGACACCTGCATGCTGCCATGGCCCACTTCAGCATCGTTTAACTTCATTCCTCACTCCCCTACCACCCTTCCATCCCTCTCCCGCTATCCTCCCGGTCCCACTTCGAGAGGCAGGTATAATGTTACAGTTCACACATAAGGAGAGGAGACATTGGCACTAAAAAGGCCTCAGGGAAATTGGCCTTTTATTAATAATAATAATGATAAGAATAATAATAAAAAAATAAGAAGAAGAATAACAAAATATGGGGGGAAGAATGTATCTGAGGGGAAGACAGAGAGAGACCAAAAGAGAGAGAGAAGAGAAAGGAAATGAATATGTGCTCCCTTCCAGATATCCTTGGAGGTTTTATGCCACAAGGGGAAAGTGCAAAGGCTTCCTACGTGAAGTTGCTGCTGGGTTTCATGTCACTGTACTGCCATCTGACCAGCCTCAGCAACAGGTTGCTCCTGAGACCAGGGCCACATTTCCATAGTAACGGCATGTATAATACAGCGTGCCCTAATGACCTATGGACATGACCTATGCACACTTCATCTCTTATGCATGATGTCCTACACTTTCTTGAAATACAAGCAGTTATATGCTCAACCACTATGAATTAATCTAAAAAATATTTAAAAACACGGTCCTGCTATTATTTAAATGATTTAGGGCTGTCAGCTGGGTTCACAAATGAAATTCTAAATTTCCCCAGATTTGTACGTCAATCATGTGAATATATTTGAAATTTTATACATACATTTCTTCAAGAAAACAATGTAACTGCAGTAAACTTAAATCCATATGTGAGCACTCAAAACAAGCAACGGAATACACACATCCTGTTTTTCAGGGTTTGGGCTAGCCCCCTTACTTCCAGTGTAGGCCAAACTTAATGCTTCAGCAGACCAAGACATTCTGGACAACAGCATGCTACCAACTTTGTGGACACTGTTTGGGGAAAAACCTTTTCAATTCCACACAGTCCTGACCTCAACCCCATCCAGCACCTTGAACTGGAATGGAGACTGTGAGCCAGGCCTTCTCGTCCAACATCAGTGCCTGAACTCATAAATGCTCTACAGAATGAATGGGCACAAATTCCCACAGAAACGCCAAAATATTATGGAAAGCATCCCAAGAAGGGTGGAAGCTGTTATAGCTGAAAAAGGGAGCCAACTCCATATAAAAGCTTATATATTTGAATGCAATGTCATTACAGTCCCTGTTGGTGTAATGGTCAGGCGTCCCAATATTTTTGTCCATACAGTGTATGTAGTGTATATAAACTCCATATGAGGCCATTACCATAACTGTAAAGTCATTAGTGGTCACCTTTTTTTCTGAAAAACTTGAGTGATTATTATTGACACAACTTTATATTTTGTTCAAATCGTTTGCCAACAAAACACTGAGATTTCTCCTGTAACATTTTATAAAACTTGAGAACACAAAAGAAGGGTTTTTGATCATTCTTAAATGCAAAATCTCTCCAGATCATGCAGAGTCGTTTTTTTTTTTTTCTTGTGCACTCTCTTTTTAAGCTCAACCCACAGGTTTTCAGTTGGGTTTAGGTCAGGGGACTGGGATGGCATGGAAAAAGTTAGATTTTGTGTTCACAGATCCTCCACCATATTTGTTATCAGGGTCTGTTTTCTGCAGCCATCTTTATAATAATAATAATAATAATAATAATCATCATCATCATTTTTATTTTGTGAACTAAAGGTCACTTTTCAAGTTCAGACATAGAACATGGAATTTTCTCACATACCTTGTCCTGCAAGTCCAGCTTTGCTCTTCTTCTGAGGAGGATATCAACAGCTTCCACATTTCTGCAGGCAACCGCATAATGAAGGGCTGTTCGATTGTGCTGGGTGGAAATGAAGATGATTCAGAAAATTCAAGATTCAGAGGAATTAATGACATAAAATGTGGCGGCTTGTATAAAACATCGCAAGCCTTAAGTTTTCCCTTTACCTTGATTGAACTGCATTAAAGTTTCTTCAGAAAAATGTTTAAATTGAAAGTGAAAAATTTTGTAAAATTGTAAATTTTCAGCACTTCAATTTTTTATACTTTTAGAGCGAATATAGGTAAGCTTTAGCAAAACAAAATAAACAAAAAAATACAAAAATAGCCAAGACATTTTTGGAGTCCAAATTTAGCTGAATTAGTTTAGCACGGGAGCTATGAGGACAACATTGTTAACAAGCACTAGAAGTTTTTGCATTAAGATGATGCATATTTGCAGATGTTGTTTTTGCTATAATGACCACTGAAAAAAAGCGGAACTCCAGACACAGTCCTCCTTATGTCTGCCTCCTGAATACCAGCCCTGGTGTTGTCTGGAATGGTCGTCTATAGCAGTGAGGTTTTGTTATGGTGTACTAAACTACATTAACAAGTCCACACCACCTTAATGAACAACTAGATGTGGTTTAAGAGTGTTGAATTAAGTTTTGGGGATGTAATTATGGGAAAATATCAGTTACTATTGACTTCCATTGTTTGTAGTTTCATTGCTACAAAGGAAATAGGCCTGTAAATATGTCTTGGTTGACCGACTGCATCTGACATAAGTGGAAAATAAATGAAATAAATTTGTAAATCAAATTTTAGCCAAACTATTTCTTTAATTCGATCTCTTAAGCACTTAAGTTGACTATATCAGATATTTTTTGGGTCCTAAATGTACAGTCAAATTTCTGTACTTTCTCTAAACACTTTATAGGCTTTGAAGTAAGACAAAAGACCAAAAGAGACTTAAATATTATATGCACTGTCTAATACAGTAATACATATTGCCAGTGTTGGAACACAACCTTGTATCTCTATTTTTTATCATTTTTATTATTTTTGTTGCCTTTTACCCTAGAAGTCAATAGTGACCCATATGCCTTTACATTGCGGTAAACATTTACAATCAACAGACCAATAGAAATGCTCTGCATTACTCTTTGCATGAATTCCCACTGAAAGATTAGAACGTTTTTCTTGTCATGTAAAGTTACAATGTTGGCTTGGAGAGACTTTTTGTCTAACAGCGTTTATAAATTCAGATATAGTAAAAACACCAGTTTTCCTATTCATAAAAATTTTGTTGACCTACCACATTTTTAGCATTAACATTCACACCCCTTCCTAAAAGCTTCATGGTTTCAACATCATTCCTCTTCGCTGCTTCAATGTATCCTTTCTCAGTCTGTAACACTGGAGCAGAGGGTTGGAGAAGAGGCAAGGGTCAATGATCAAAACTGACCTATTCGCTTTGGCTTGTTATTTTTAAAAGCGATGTAAGATAAATTGCAACAGTTGTGTTAAAGATTAAAACTGGCAACCTAATTGTCCCGCATGCTTAGCTATGCATTAACACATCACTGACTACACAAACAGAACTCATCAGAGGTGTTCACTTCAAGGATGACTTACAAGCAGTCTGGTGCGACCATTAATGATTTACTCATGGGAGCTGGCAAACACAGCATACCTCTGCCGTGTCCATGGCAACATCCAATGAGATGAAAGAGATCTTAGGTCTTTGACTTTATTTCTTGTCATGGAAGTCTGTTTATACACAAGGCCTTAAAAACCAAGCGGGCAACTTCTGAGTCCAACAAGAAAGGAAGAAAATATCTCAAATGTATCATGGGTTCTTGGGTTTTGGAGCTTTCTGAAACTCAGGCATTAATATTGCAGCAGCAAAAATTATAATTCCTCCAGGGCATACAGCTAATCTATTAAAAAAATTACACAGAAAGTTGTAACTTACAACAAGCTCCTAAACAGCTCTCAGCTTAGATGTCCAGCTCTAGAAAAAAGCTTTGAGTGACAATAGAACCTAAATATAATGTGAATTTTTAAACTTTATTCATTAAAGCGGCTTTTTGAAGCAGGGATGCTGAGCGGTTTTCAGCTAGAAACAGTCTCAAACACACCAAATCCTCATTACACACAAACAATTTAGCTATAACAGTAAACCCACCTGCCTAATATTATGTAAGTTCCCAACACTTCAAGAACCGAGGTTCATTTGTTGCCCAATATGTTCCCCCCATCAGTAGATTCGTGTTGGGGCTGATCTCTATCTATATTAACACATTTTGAATAATTGATAACAGTAACATTTCTTACTGAAAGATGTAAGTGAACAATTTTCCTGAACCTTTACTAAAGTTACTAAATGGCAGTATGTACTTACACATCTCCTCATCATCAAAACTGTTGTCTGCCTCCGGCTCTTTCTGGAGAATGAAATCTGTGAAGCCTTGGATGTGCTCTGATTTAATCCACGTTTTGGGGTTCAGGTGTTCCTTTTTCATCATGGGATGTTTCATGATTCTTTCTTTCAGAGCCAAAACTCTCTCCTCCATCATGCTTTGTGATCTGGTGAAGCTTTTTGCTTTGACAAAGACAAAGCTCAGAGAAGTGGCTACGTTTGTTTGCTTTGGAAGCCTACACCCTAAGGAAATTTGCTCTCACCCAAAGTACATATGATGACATTTCTTCAGGTGCAGATTGTGCTGTAAGGCTCTAGAGACTTCTTTTGACTCTGCATACTGACAAGACAAGTGAAGTTACGCTACAGACTCAGGAAAGGAAGGTAATTGGGCAATGAGGGAATTTTGGATGCACAGAAACAAATGAAAAATAAAAGACAACACGTGAGGTGATACCTACTACATCACTCATATATGCGTGAGTGCAACCCTTGATCAAAAAATATGTTTCATTAAATTTTCTGAGTGAAAATAAGTTATATCCTCCAGAAGAAACAAACTCAAAATTGGGTAATTTGTGTTCTTCTTTATGTTCATTTCAGAAACTAAAGAGCTGTAAGACGTGTGTCCTCTGTAGAGGAAATGAATTTATTTTCACTAAAAGAGTAAACAAAAGCATTTCATTTGACCAGGGGTTTGCAAATAGGAATGGAACTTCGAACACTAGGCAGTACAAAAACAGGCCTTATAAAATAGAATGATTTAATTTTCATATGATACATTATAAATACAATACATACATTTTAATACTAAAATGAGATAAATGCTATATTACAGTATTTCATTTCACATAATTTAGGACTGGACCATGAATTAAATTTCAGTGGGCATCACTATGTCCACTCTTTCTGCCATGATACGGCGACTGCTACACCAGGCTTTAGCCGTAAAAAAAAAAAAATCTAAATAGCATGAATATATTGTCCCAGTATCACACTACTTGTACATACAGTGCCACTTGTGAGCACTCAATAAAATTCACCTTGAATAAGATTTCATCCATTTAGAATAAACTGCTAAACCAATTTCTGGAATGTAGTCAACAGAAGAAGTGAAAGACTGTATGAGAAATGCCTTCAAAGCATCAGCTTTCTCATTTAAGTGTGGCCATGCCTCTTAGTTTACAGATATAGAGAAGATAGCACCTTTTTAAGCCGTTGTATGTGGCACTTACCAGAATAGGCTGACAGAAGGGGCTAAAAATGACTGGAGAAACTGTGTGTTACTGAGGGAATGCCAGATGGAATCACTGAAACAAGACAAAATAAAAGCTCGCAAGATTCAGTGTGTCTTTTACCAGGCTACTGGTCTGTGAACACAAATAAATGAAATAGTTTCTCATTAGGGCTTAGATGATATTGGATAAGGTCTGTAAAGTGCTTTATGTGTCTATAACTTCAGCAACACAATATTATAGGAAAGTATTATTGTGTTTTTCCAGCATTTAAAAAAAAAACAAACTCTTCCTCACATTTCAATAGTATACAGTGCAATTGTGCCATATTTTCATTTGCTTCATTTTTTTTTTTAACATGGCTTATCCATTTTCACATGACATATCAGTTTGAAACATACTCACTAAAATAATTTTACAGAGACAACAAAATATCTTTAGCCTTTCTCTAATAGACATTACTTCATTGACAGCTGTGCTGCTCGGACTTGTCCAGACAGGAGTAGTATTAGATTAATTCTGTTACAACTTCTGGTTTCCCTTGAAAAATTTGTCAATGGTGTGTCTTGTGCTAAGGGCTTTAGTTTTCTTTGAAGGAGGATTTGGTGATGAGCCTCGCCTGCAGGTAAACAGGAAGAGAGAAGCATACAGCTTAGTTGTACAGCTTTGTAAATACATTCAAGTGTTCATCAAAAGCAATCAAACAAGCTTCTACTAAAAGGGTTACCTAATATATATAGACAAAAGTATTGGGACACCCAACTATTACAAGAACAGGGACTTTATTGATACTGTATTCCAATACATAGACTTTAACATGGGGCCCCGCCTATAACAGATTCCACTCTTCCAATCATATCATTAGTTCATCAGAATTTTAACATTTAACTTGGTCTCCCCTTTGCAGCTATAACAGCTTCCACGACTCTTGGAAGACTTTCCATAAGATTTTGGACTTTCTGTGGGAATTTGGGCTCATTCATTCTGTAGAGCACTTATGAGGTCTGGCACTAAAGTTGGACGAGAAGGCCTGGCTCACAATCTCCGTTCCAGTTCACCCCAAAGGTGTTGGATGGGGCTGAGGTCAGGACTCTGTGCGGGCCAGTCAAATTCTTCCACACTGAACTCATCTAGCCACGTCTTTATGGAGCTTGCTTTGAGCACTGGAATGCTGGAATAGAAAAAGTTCTTCCCCAAACTGTGTACACAAAGTTGGAAGCTTTATTGGAAGTGAGGGGCCTTGTCCAAACCCGGAAAAAACGTGGGACCCAATACTTTTGTCCATATAGTGTATCTGACTACAGAGCTCACACACGCCTTCATTAAAACAGTCTGACCTTTTGCTTTTTCCTCTTGTATTAGAAGGTCTCTCATGATCTGCAAAATACCCCAAAACATCCAGTTACAGCAAGAAATAGTCACGGATTTATAACAGATAGTAATATAAGAGCAACAGTAAAAAAGCGCCTAACCTTTGTTCAACCTAATCTTTGTCTGTTGTATCTTTATTGCAATGTTTGGTACTGCAAAAAATTATTCTGTCACTCAGTCAAGGGGCAGTGACTGAATTACATTTGAAACATGTATAGTCTTACGCAAACATTTAAATACCTTCGGTCAAACTACACGTTCTTCTAAGTAAAAACAACACATACTCTACAAGGAAGAAACTTACATTTAGCAATTTTATTCTTCAAATTTTGATAGACAATTTCTATTCATTAGAAAAAGAAAATAAATGATGAAACACAAACCGTGTCATACTTTTGCACAGGCAACATTTATTTTAAAGTTTTTCCAAAAATCTTTTTCCTATTTAAACTCCAAATAAACAGTAATTGTGCTTTACTATGAGCATAAGTCTGTTCTTTGCAGGGGATGTGTATTTTCCTTTAATTAATACACGTGATTATACTTGAACAGGAGCTTCCAAACTTTTAAAAGTAATTGTATAATGCAAAATCGAGAATGCAAAATTACTGAGTTGACAAGGATTAGGTTAAAAAAATGCAAGTTTCACAAAACACACTTACCTTTGTTCTTTCCCAGCAACACTGCATTTGACTGACCACATGGAGGGACGACTTCTCTGAACTCCAGCAATACTTCTTGGTTGAGGCACATGTCAACATGACGGTTGAAGAGAGTAAGGTCATTTGTATCCTGAGCCTGGTTGCAGACTGGACATGTCAAAGTGGAGACTTTCATATCCCCTGCCTTCATTATAACCTCTTCAGAATGAGAACTCTGTTGTATAGCTATAGAGCCGGAATCGTTAATGGAGACGGTTTTAAAACCAGAACTTTCGCCTAACTTTGCTGCCACTGCACTTGAGGAGCTGGTATACTGCCCTTCATCTGCTTTTTGTAACCGACCCCTGATCAAATTTTCCAGAGACGTTCTCCCTTCTGCGCTTGAACCTGAAGCTTTGGCATGAAAATACAATGGCTGAGCTTTGTCCCCTTGATCTTGCTTGTCCATTTGTTTCTCTTCTTTACACACAACTTCGCCTAAGTCCACAGATGCACTCCCATCATCCATTGCACTGCCCATAAGGCACTTGTCTATATGTTGATTAAACACTATGAGGTCCGTATTTTCCATTTCATTAAAGCACACAGGGCAGGTAAAGCACTGAAGCATATTTGAAGACTGTGTTTTTCCTAATAACGGTGTGTTTACGCATTCAGTTGTACATGATACCGTACTTGCTGAGGGCAAGCTTGTGTCTGAGTTGAATACCGCTTTATGGTTAGTTTCTGAACATGTGACTGATGAGTCTGTGTCTGCCCCTGGCCTGTTTGAAGATTCAGTTTCTTTCTCAGACTGCTGTTGCAACCTCTTTGAAAGGGCTCTTTGGAAAAAGGTCTGTTGCTGAGTTCCCCTAGTGCCTTCGTGTTCGTTACCCCACTTGCTGACAGGCCTGGGTGTTTCTCTGTCAACTGAGGGACCTCTGGTCACAGTACACTGTTGCTTCAAAGAGGAAATACTGCATTCTGACACACTGCCCATTTCAGGTTTGGATGGTCGTGCTGAACTGCTGGAATCTGATGCTATCTTCAGAAAACCCACTATGCTCTTTTGCTGTGGTTGTTTGTCATCAGTACTGATGAAGCTTGAGACCCGAACACCTGAAAAATATATTTAAATCTTTATTTAAGGTCATATCATCAAGTCAATGACAGAAAGATAGTGGCAATAGTATATAGCAAGGAAACTACACTAGTGATTTAATACTTAAGATGCTTCATTCAAAGAGGCTTCATTACTTCCACTGATTGGTAGGGATATTCCCCTGCATTTAAACCTCTGCCTTGGAGCATTATGAGCATTATAATTAAAAATATGGGTGGCCAAAAACCTTCCAACAACTGCAAGAGATGGTTTAGGAACTAATACAAAAAGAAAAGTAAATGTAGCTGTTAGGATCATTTCAAGTATATAAAAATCTTCACGAGACCACATTTCTAGACTTCAGGTTAATAATAAAAGCGGTGGTTACACATTCAAAAGGATTTTATCACAGTGATGGTAAAAGAGTTATCAGGGTTGTCTACTGATGCAGAAAAATGTCTTAACGACTGTGCTAATAATCATCTCATTAAAGCTGATCGCTAGAGTTATCACTGAGCCTAATGACAGGAGAAATTTAATCCTGCAAGCACAAGACTGCTGTGGTAAATCTGATAGAATTACATGAGGTGTGAAAAACCTCTAATGGGCAACAAAGAATTATGTATCTTGAGTAAACAAAAAAAGGAAATTACAAAACAAAGACATCCAAGCTAAGGTCTTTATGCATAGGAAGGATTTAATATATTCTTAGTGGGCTTATCAAAAATCAACATAGTAATAACAAAAGAGATGTCAGTACAAAAAAACATGCATACCCATTAGTCTTAGCTGCAGTGGCTGAGGGCTGACATTATCAATCTCTGCCTTCAGAAGGTCCTTAGCTGCAGCGAAAATCTCCTCTTCTGTGCAGACAGCACACTGCAGTGTGAATGCTCTGGTCTTCACCTCAAAGTTCACATTTTTCACTTTTAAGGTGACGGTTTTGCCCTGTATGTGAAATTGCATTATAACAATGTGTTAGTTCTGTATCTGTGCAGTCAGAGTTGATAAAAACACTAGCAGCTATGCTAAAATATCCTACAGCAATTGTACACTATGGCAAATGTCTTCTTACAATTACAATAATGAAGCACAAGCAGGAAAACAGCTTTCAATTACACTACCAGTCAAAAGTTTGGACACATCTTCTCATTCCACCATTTCCTTTTTTTTTAATGGGCTATGTTGTAAATTAATATTGAAAACATCGCCTAAAACATCAGCTTTGCACACTCTTGGTATTTTTCCAATCAGACTCATGAGGAATCGACCTGGAATGGTATTTAATAGGTGTTCTTCATCAAGAGTTCATTAGAGGAATTTCTTGCCTTCTTAATGTGTTTGGAACCAGTTGTGATGGTAGGTTTGGTACACAGTCCATCATTACCTTATTACAAAACATATTCTGGTTACTGCATAATTCCATGTGTTCCTTCATCATTTTGTTTGTTTTCAATATTAATCTACAATGTAGAAATAATAAAAACAAAGGAAAAAAAATTGAATGAGACGGTGTGTCCAAACTTATGACGGGTAGTGTATGCTCAATATCCCTTAAGTTCTGGTTTCTGTATTCTTAAGCTGTACCTTGAGCCCCCCCTTCTGCAGGTCCTCTGCTAAGTCATGACAGAGCTCCCGGCACAAAGAGTACTGCTCCTCTGTGTTACTCATCTCGCCAAACGTCCTGACAGAAAAGATGAACACGGCCCACTCAATATTAATCGCTGGGCTAAGTATCAGCCATCACAGATCCTTAGCTTATGCATTTCCATTATGTTTTCACATGTTCCCATCAAATATCTACAATTTGACCTTTTAAGGCAGTTGCTCCAACACATGCTGCTTTTAATGTCCTTTTTAGGGGTAATCTTTCAGGCAATGTTTAAATAAGGAAATGTGAGGAACTGAACAAAAGCTGCTCACTGAGATAAACAAAATAAGGTGGAATGTGTGAGATGGCCCATTGACTATAAAGTGTGTGAGGGAGCAAATTACCTTTCTGTGCTCATGCTTTTTCTCTCAGAGTCTCTACAGATAAAACAACACAGACAATTATTACATAAACTTTATAATCAGAACCTCATGAAGAATGCTTACCTATCCTTGAAGCATTTTGCTGGTGGTTAAAACAGAAGAATCCATATTTTTATGTAACTTAACCCATTTGTGATAGCCAAAGGTTAATTATTTTAATTATTTTGAGGCCAGAGTTGAACAGACAGAGCGCTACACACCTCTCTATGCGTGTAGAGCCGAGCCCGAGTGAAATTTGGAGAAAATGGTGCCAGGAGGTTTCAGAGAAGAGCAATGAGAGGATTGGCAAATGCTGTCCAAGTTGGGCACAAGTGATAATGTCCAGGGCAGAAAGCATCTTTTCAGTCACTTTTCCAATCCCAGGCACCTGCAATGCAAAAGTGCTTAGAATTAACACCACAGTTCATCTTATGTGTCTGTTGCTCTTAGATAGACACAAACCTTCCGAACAGGCAGATTCTGGATGAAATTCATCACAGCTTGTCTCTCCGGGGGGATTCTGTACTGTCCATTGGGTTTGTTCTTGTCACTGCACACTTTCGCAAGCATCATGTTTGGGGCAATACCTACAGCAAAGACAAACTAAATAACTAAACATATCCATCATAAATTGATTTTTTATAATGCTGTTACATTTACATTTACGGCATTTAGCAGACGCTTTTATCCAAAGCGACTTCCATTTCCTAACTACAGGGGGCAGTCTCCCTGGAGCAACTTGGGG
>JBBJLS010070969.1:0-11459 GCA_037577275.1 Bryconaethiops microstoma | reverse complement strand
GTCTTGTACACAGAGAGATCCAAATCACTCCTGATTAAACACCTATTGATACTTCATTCTTCTACTTGCATTATTTTCCTACTATTATCAAACATATAAAACCCACATTTTCCAGAAAGAATACCACTTACAGTCTGATGTTCTATTGTCCGCAAAACTGTAGACCTCAAGACTTCCTAGATGAACTGTCCCATTCAAGCAAATAGGCTTCTTGTCAGATAAATCTTATCTTTGTTCAGTGTGACTTTTTTCAGTTTCAATGTGTTTGGAATTACTTAATGACTGAATGTGCACTTACCAGCTAGCTATCTAATCAGTGCACTTTAGTTAGATACCAAGCTAGCATTAATTAGTTTGTTCTAAGGTTTTAAAATTAATTTTAAGTCATCAGAACATTAACTACTGTCAGTAATTAATAGTCAAGTTCAACTTAGCACAACAAACTTTCACTTAGTATTAGTTCAATAGAAACTGAATGAGAAAAGAAGCGGAGATGAGAAATGAGAAACTTATTTAATTTAATGTGCATTTTCACCAAATGGACTACAAAACGGCACCATAGTCTTGCAGAGTACATAACATGTTTTACCACAATGAAGCCTTTTGTGAAAGTGACCATTCTGTCATACGTGAACACACATAGTGTGAACAGCACGAAATTATTTTTCTGTATTTAACCCATTCACCAAGTGAAGCAGCGGGCAGCCAGGAACACAGCGCCCGGGAGCAGTGTGGTGGGATGGTACCTTGCTCAAGGGAACCTCAGAGGTACTTAGCAGTTTTGGGAATTTAACCCACCACTTTCTGATAAAATATTTCTTTTATGCCGAAAAAGTGAAAAATTATGGTAAATAAATGTGTACGATAGGGAGTATTTTTGATTGGAATGGAAATTATAGGTGTTTAAGGATATTAAGGATAAATATAAAGGTATCAGCAATCCTTTCTGGACTTAATACTCTTGTTAGAAGTCTGCACAGGTATGAAATTGAAGCTGGAGCCCGACTTATACATACTGTTGCAAGACCAGACGCAGCCTAACTGACAGAGACGGATTATCATACACACTGTTTTTCAGAGCTTTACTGAATTACTAAGCACTTGAGCGACTGACAATAAAATAAACTGCTCTTTTATCTGTAATACACTCATAATGTTTATTGTAAACATATTTTTGTGGAACAGTAGAAGAGACTGCATGAGACTGCACAAAATCCCTTTAAAAAAGTTGCTCATTAGAAAATCATGAAATGTACATGAAAATGTATCCCAAAACATAGTATTGTCAGTTCCATGTCAGGCAGCCTACCTCTGATCCTTGTACTGGCCCAGTGATTTGCCCAAAAAAATTAGGCTAGTATTATAATCATAAACATATATTTTTTTATGATTATAAACATGCAAAGGATTATAAACATTTTCATTTTTTTATTTAATTTTAACTGGTGGTGCAATTTGTAAACAAAGCCCTAATTGCCATAATGTAATGTAATAATCTGTCAAAAATATTCAGTATACTTATTACACTTTTAAGTTTCGAATGTCCTACTGATGATCAATTATTTACTCCACGTATAATGTGTCTAAGTATAAACAAGCAATAGTCAATGCCAGGCTAATTTGCCTGAAGTGCTGATTAGTCATAGAAATAAACTGCTTACCACATATGAATGGTACTTGTGTTACCAGATTCTGTATAGCTTATTAATTAATAACTGCCTTCATCTTATTTAGACATCAGCCGTGGGAGTTTGAAGTCCCGTCTTATTTCACCTACATCATCAGTATGAGTTATTGCATAAGTATACAATGAGAGGAAAAAGTGTTCAGACACTTTTGTTTTTATTATTTAATATAGTTACCATACATATATCCATTGCAAATATACACACAGAATGTCTTTTGACTTTGTACTAATACAAAGGAACCAAAATGTATGTATTCTAAAGCATAAACAAACATATACACATACTGACATGGGTGTAAACAGATACACACATCATAAATCAAATCAAAATCAAAATATGCTGAATCTTTGAAAGCTAAATCTTTGACAAAATACATACAATTCAGATTGGATTAGTATCCACTACAGAAAAGCAAGTGAGCACATTAGAGAAACTGACCGTACCAACTCTTTTGTACATAAGGGGCCAAACGGGATACATACATAGAAATATTAAGCTGTAAAAATAAATGTAATTCACAAATTATGATCTCTCTTCCTATCTATCTTATCTATCTATCTATCTATCTATCTATCTATCTATCTATCTATCTATCTAGATAGATAGATAGACAGATAGATAGATAGATCCAATGCAACTAAGTGTATAAATGTAACTCTAAATACATCAATGTAATTCTGTACATATATCTGAAATATTTATCCTGAGTGTATTTCAGAGTACAGGTGTTTGGGTGGGGATGAGAAGAGCAGGCACTCCAGACAAGGAGTCAGACAGATTGTGGGGAATAAGCTTTCACGCAGTCTGGCCATTCAGGCTTTAATGCTGTAATTATGGGGTGCTGTTTGTAAAAACAGCTTCACAAATTTAGAGGTGTTATTTTTTCATAATTTAGTGCAATGTTCACACAATTTTCATACATTTAGAGCTAAATGTGTTTAAAAAAAACGTTTTGGTACATTTTCTGGCTGCATAAATGTTCAATTTAAATGTTAAATCTAAATGTAAATGTTAAATATAAATGTAAATGTTAAATCTAAATCTAAATGTTGCACTTTTACAAACAGCGATATATATGCTAATTGGCCACGTCCCGTGATTACAATTGGCTGTTACTTAGCAGGGGGCTGGACTGCATGCTGTGATATCCCCTTGCCTTAAATGATCTTAAATCTAAATGTTCAATATGAAAAATATATCTAGCACTCTAAATGTGAAACTTCACAGTTAGATAGGGCTCGGTGACACCTTTCCAATGACACCTCGTTTGCCATAATAGCCGCCGGCAATCCGGAGTTATAAGCTGAAAACCGTTCGCCTCGCCCAGGTGTCCCATTACTTTTGTCCGAGGTCAACGGTTTTCTAATAACTCCAGATCACCGGGGGCTAATATGGTAAACGAGGGGTCATTGGAAAGGTGTCACTGAGCCCTATCTAATTGAGTTCTGAGAGTGGCTCTGTCCCATGACCTGAAGGCAGAACCTCACTCTCTCAGCAGCACAAGACCGTTTGCTGTAAACCAGGGGATTTTGTTGACTCTTGTTGTGACACTTTTGGAGACAGTAACATGCTCTGTGCATTTGCTGATGTAGCAGGTCACAGATTCAGCGTACTCCTCCTAGTTGAGGGAGCTGCCATAGGTAGCGGGACAGTTCCACTCTGGGGAAAAACTCTGGGGTTTTCCTGGCTGGTTTTATGCGATATACTTTGTCCAGACAGTTCTCCCCTCTCAAGGCAAAGTTCATTGTGCTGATAGATTTATAGAAGAACAGACAGGCTAGCCTGTCTAGCTGTGTAGCCATATTTACTGACTGTGGTAATGAAACAGCCAAAAGGCAAATAAAGTAGTAGTGGTGCCAACATGATGTCCAGATTTTTCTTAGACAAATCAAGTTTATACTTTTAT
Source organism: Bryconaethiops microstoma (assembly GCA_037577275.1). Taxonomy (NCBI): domain Eukaryota; kingdom Metazoa; phylum Chordata; class Actinopteri; order Characiformes; family Alestidae; genus Bryconaethiops; species Bryconaethiops microstoma. The sequence continues at coordinate 7,865 of JBBJLS010070969.1, read as the reverse complement.
GTTCAGAAATTATATTTACATATATGTGAACCATATTTTTATATTTAAAGTCACATTTATATAATCAGGAAGTATATTTATATATTCAGCTTTATATTTATAACAAGTTAGCATATTGGGGCAAAAAATTAAAAAGCATATTAAAAGGCCACATTTTATGTATTTTATAATTTAAAATCCAACAAACAAACAACAACTAAAAAGGGGTAGGAGTGTGTTCTCTGTAGAGGAACAGTTAACATATTTTCACTTAGAAAATCCACAAACATTTTTGCATTCAACTGTGTGTGTATATAAACAGTATTGCACAGTAAGTTTAAAATAGTAACATTAGAGGGGAAGAAAAAACTTTCAGTGTAAGTGAATTTTAAATTTTGGAATATTAACTGAAACATTTATAACCGTTAACATATAAAACATTATGGCTCAGCTGGAGTTCATAACCTGCTGGATGTGTGGTTTCATACAGCACTCCTCTATACCACAGAATTTACACTGACACAATATGTTGAAACTGCAGTGATTTACACTTAGGCTGCTGGACAGCTCAGGTGTATCAGCTCAATTTGTTCACTCAGAAAGTCTGACAGCAAAGCACGGAGCCCAAATGTCAACTTCTACTCCCCTCCCTATGATTCATGCCCAAGTTAAGCCTGGGGAAAAATAATCAAATAAATAACCGCCTCAGGTCAGTGGCAGCCAATCCATCAGTGGGCCCACGTCCGCCTCCAAAGCAGCCTCAGCTGTCCGCGCTGCTGTTGCCAATATTGCTCGGCTGCATCTCACCACGCCATGCGTCATTTTTAAAAGACACTCTTGTAAAACATTAACTGGGACCCTGTGAAAGGACACTGGCAGCATGTTTGTTACCAGGATGGATGAGCAGTCTTCTGCTACCTTTCCCCCCTCCCTGTAAATGAGAGCAGCCAGGGAAAAGGTAAAAGCACATCAAAAACCATTTGCTCAATCGGTTAGCTTCTTTCCTTACAGTCAGTCCACAGTGAATGGTGTGGTACATTGATGCAATTCTACAGCAGATTTGCACAGTGCTTCTTAACTGTTTACACAGTGCTTGCGTCAAGCACTGCATTATTTACTGCAGAGGTCCCAAACCAGTGGGCCATGGACCGGTATCGACCGTGAGTCATTTGGTACTGAGCCACACTGAAAGACAGAATAAAAAATATTTTATTGATTATTAGAGTCTGAAAGATCTTTAGTTTTGAAAAAAACTAAATCCCGGTCACATGATATGGCACATCAAAAATTTAGCCCACAAGCTAGCAAAAATGAGCAAAAAACAAACCTCTTTGGGGAGCTATGAAGATATTTTTACGTACTTTGTTTTTAGTTGTATCTATAACGCTCCGTGAAAATATTGTTTTACATGAAACTGGTCTGCGGCGCAAAAAAGGTTGGGGACCGCTGGTTTAACGCAAATTATCAGGAGATCTGGTTTTGATGGGATAAGTGTTATTTCAAGTATTTTTTTTCTGTAAAACTTCACTGAAGGGCAACATTCATTCAAACATGAAATCTACATAAGCCTTTTATGGCATTTGTCAAAAACCTATATTAACATTTAAATGCCTGTTCCAATAAGCATCTGTCATCACAAAGCCTACTGCTGGTCAACATCACCCCAAACATTGTTGTGAAAACTGTCACTTGTTGGAATAACCAGTACATGTAAATATAGATTCATGTCAGTTGTCATGAAAGTTTTAGGTAGGTGCAGTGCTGACAACATTTGGGTCCAGCTGGGAGTGAGATATGAATGCGAAGGCAAAAAATTTACATGATAGAAGGCAGATGTGGAATGAGCTCTGTGTCAATTGCATCTCTTGTTTAGAGTTAACAGCCCTGTGTGTGTCATGTGGCCTTATGGATGCCTCCCTAAAGGAAGGTTTTATCAAAAAAAAAAACCCTACTTGAATTCACATTCTTGCCCTCAGTGTTGTTGTTTTATCAATTGTCTTAGACTCAATAATATTTGTACTAAGTCTCATCCACTGGCCATGACAGAGACCAATTACTATTAAAAAATGTTCTTTCTTTCTCTGATGTACACTGACCCGTTATCAAGCAACTGAAAACCAGATTATTCTATTTGATTCTCTTTGATTTGTCCAGTTGGCATTGCTCTTGGTTGGATTAATTCAGAATCCTAAGAAACCCATCATCTTCAGTAATCCAATGTGAACCTATAGGGGCAGATCTTGACTCAGTCTTGACTGGTAATAATCATGGACTCAAAAGTGGTGACTGACTAGGGCAGCCGTCTGGAACAGAGACTATCAGCCTTACAGGCACAGCCAGGGGCGGAATGGCAATCTGTGCATTCTGGAAAAGTCCATAATGGCCGTCCGGTGCATGGCCGTCGGCCTATCTTTCTCGGCCGAAACCAAACCCCACCCCCGCAAACCACGGTCGAGACGCAGTTCAGCCCAAACCAACGCCACAACCACAACCCCACCCCGGAACCATGACAGAGAAGCAGTCTTCTGTGAGCACCCCAAACCAACGCCACAACCCCGCCCCCCCCCAACGAACCACGGCCGAGACGCAGTGAGGAAAGTCCAGGGCCGTTTTTTGGTCCCAGTCCACCCCTGGGCACAGTACAATAACAAGAAACATTTAATTACACATGATAAAGAGTGTAATACATTTTACATGACGTTAAATGTAAAATGTATTACAAACTGTATGTAAGATAAATATTTATGTAGCTCAGTCCCTGCATAGTTGTCTACTAACTATTAAGTACCAGTATTATAGCAGTGTTACCCATTTACAAATATTTTTGACTAAAAAAATTTTTGATTGTATTTATATTTGAATTCAGCAACTGTCCAATGTTATTGATATAATTGTGGGTAATCAATCATCTTCTGTAGATGCAGCAGCTAAATATTAGAGTAGACAGAAAAATAAAAGATTATTCCTTCAGTTTTAGAATGTAAACTTCACAGTTAAATTGCTTGGGTCATGATACTCAGCACAAGAAAGAAATATTGTTTTTCTGCATTCCATTTACGCCTGTAAAGAAAGACCGTCTGTCTAATTGGCACATTCTAATTGGCACATTGGTCAAAATGCTCCATTGTTCTTGTTATAGATGTAAAACGCCTCAGCAGTGGCCTTGTATGGAACATTTTCCCAATTACCTCGAGTGTCAAACTAGCGACTGCTGAGCCCGCAATATAAATGATGTCTGCATTTGATAGAAAATAGACAATACATTCTACAGGTAAAACAGAATGCTCTTCATACCAGCACTTTATACAGATTTCACCAAACAGATTTAGACTTGTTACAGTAAAAATGACTCAAAGATTTAATACTTGTATGGAACCAGTATGGAACTGGACGGTAATACAGTTTGTCAGTACTATTCAAGTCCACTTTATTTACATTTGTGTGGCCTTCTCCTCTATGCTTTTCATTTTAATTTATGGTTCACAGAGGACAGAATTAGGACAAGTAGGGAAAAGCAGCTTAATGTTTCTGGATGCAGCCTCTGTATTAGTTTGACCCTTGTTATTTGTTTGGTGTGTCTGTATTTTTTAACCTTTCTTATTTCATGTTTTTCTGATTATGGACATGGTCTATGTGCTCTTGGCTGGCTGTGCACTGACCATCATCTGTTATGACAATGAGTATTTAATTACCCCTAATAAAGCAACTAAATGAATTGTGTACTGCCTTAAAGTCCATTTTATTTTTTTGCATAAAGTGTTGGCAGGAAGGTAGAGTCCTCAGTTTTAAAGTGCAGAATATACACTCAAAGAATCATTACTTCATGCAGCAGACTGTCACAGTACCTTAAGAAAGTGTTCTGCCCTTTAAATGGATACATTTTAAATTTCATAGCAGCTCTCTAGGTTGAATACATACATCTGAAGGTAGTTACAGACATTTAACTACTGTATGTGTTAAATGCCAGCACATATACTTACAATAGGTTCTTGCTCTCCTTTTCTTAAAATATTATTTATGGTGTATATATACATACCTTCAGATGTATATATATATATATATACAGTCAAACCAAGAACATTATAAAAACCTTTATTTATAGAGTTCTTTCTTCATGTGCTGTGGTTGAATGACATGATAGAACTGGTAGTTTATTGTAGCCTCAAATGGCCAACCACCCCCACACTCAGCTTGTGCATTAATGAAATCAGTCTAAGAACGATGGCCGCAACCCTTCCTCTGTCGTCATTGTAATGTAATTTGTGCCTTGAAGGTCATTCAGGCAAACTGTGTTTTTGATGGAAGGACTAGTCAACACAAAAATAAGAAGAGTCAAGCAGTCCTAATCTGTGTTTCAAATACATGTAGAAAAATGCTGTGATAACCACAAGGTTATATGTTCAATACCTTTAGGGATCATGTATTCTGTTGCAAACACCCTGGCTGATTCTAGCCTTTCTATTAGAATCAAGTAGTGAACTTGTGAATGTAGTGTACCTTTTTAACTCATCTACAGTACACAACTAGACCACATTTGAGAGCATATTTATATTGTTTCACCTGAGATTTACCTGGATAGTAACAGTGTACTTAAAATATAACAAGAAATGTATCAAATTACTCAAGAGTATTAAGTCTTCAGTTTATCAGCATATATTACTACTTAAAACATTTGCTTTTAGATACAACACATTATAGATAAGATTTTAAATTAGATGAGCATTGAAGATTATATTACAATTCATTAGAAAAAAAAAGCAGCTTTATAGGACAAGGAAAAAAACTAATGTATTTTAATTCATTTTGTACCATTTTGATTGGTCTGTTTAATGTAAACAGTAAAAAGCAACTGATGTTATAAAATTATTAAGGAAAAACATCAAAAATTGAGATTAAGGGTTTTGTCTCCAGAAGTAAAAATTTGAAAATGTATGAGGAAATACAATTTAGTGTTTGAAAACTGTGAATGAAATATATCTGGAAAACACTTGAGATGAAAGAAATCAATGCCTGTTATATTTTTGGTCTGTGTGTGCTAACGACTATAGAAGGAAGCTACTCAAAGTATTGATTCTTATCGATCCAATAAACAAAGGCCCAGAGTCTCTGCCCCTTCACACACAGTGAGTCCAAGGCTGCATGAGTGATTGCCTATATCAGGGACAGTGGTCTAAGAGTAGTGTCTTAAATGAAAGAGGTAATGCTATGTGAGGACTAAATGAAGCAGCAGCTACATCCGCTGAGGGTCCTTGACTTGATTAAAGCCACGCCATGCTAATGGCCACAGAGGTGAAGTGTATGCATGTATGTGCAAGTGAGGGGCTCTTAGGAACAGATGGGGGGAGGGCTGGGTTTACCCCCAGTCTTTTTCCCCAACCTCAGCATCCCCGTAGCATCCTACACTGACTTACTTTACACAGATTACAGCCATTGCAAGATCAGTGATAGTTCCAGACATTGAATCAACCAAACAAGAACAAAATGTCTGTGGATGCATGTACATATCTACAAGGTAAAGGAATATAGTCATAAAAATGCACCCAGTTTGTATATTTAGTAAGTAACTGTAACTAGGACCATGCGATTGATGCTGCCTATAGAAGTCAGCTTGAAAAAAAAGCAGTCCTGGAGTACCTTGCACATTTTGCCTTGCACATTTCAGTTTTTACACGTCTACTTCAACTCAAGAACAGTTGGATTAATGTGCTGATTAGTTGGATCAGGTGTGTTAGGAGCAGCTGAAACACTAAAATGTGCACTCCAAGGCAAGGGCACTGCTAGGTAAAGGTAACTGTCAATTCAGTTCAATTCAATTTTATTTATACAGTGCTTTTGTCACACAGCAGCTTTACAGAGTCCAGGTCTGAGCTCCCAGTAAGCCAATGGTGAGATTTTGGGGCAAAAACTCCCCAAAGCTGGAGGAAGAAACCTTGGGAGGGACCAAGACTCAAAAAGGGAACCCATCCTCCTCCGGTCGACTTGGAGAAAGAGAATGTTGTACAGAATGTTGTTGTTGTATGTTGTGTGTATATATTATATAATACAAAAGAAAGAAGTGAAATGTTCCTTTGTATGTTAAAAAATGGATCATCTATAAGCAGTTCTTTGGTCCTACTGCTATTTTATAACAGTGATATTACTTTGTTTTATTGCTGGAGTAATCATTCTTTGATATTTATGGACTGTGTGGATCATTTTGTAGCCCTGGGTCAATAATGACCTCTACTCTACCTGTGATTAACTGACAAGTTCCAAATCATACATTTTATCCTACTGTACATACATTTTCTGTCAAATATTACTGTCATGTTTGAATTGCGAACTGAAGGATTAAAAAATGACAGTATTGATACACAGATGCTACATCCAAGCTAAAACTCGAGCAAGACTGTAAATCTGACGATAATACCCCCAAGCAAAATAATAATTTGTTTATGATTTCTAGGATTATATCCATTCATCTAGTTTTTCCCAGCCTTAGATCTATGAGGACTCACAGAAACTCCCTTACTTATACAATTCTGATCTTTGTGAATAGAGAGATTTTGATACAAATGAAGATCATTCTTTTCTCAAAAGTGAAAACAACTGAGACCCTGAGCACATATTTGGGCATGTAACTGACGACAAAATGCCATACAGCCTCAGAGGACTATTACATTGCAGGAAGCTGTAATAAACTTTATTAAATTGCGAAACTACACGTGAAAGGATAATTTAATATGGAATCCGGAACCCTATGTAGTCTCTTTAGCATTCAGACACCTTTTTGACTGGTAAATTCATACATTTCTAGATCTGAGTGTCCTGTGCAAATGAGTGGAACATAATTAATTAATTCTAGATAAATTCTGTATTCAATATACATCGAGGCTGGTGATCACAGTCATTACATCTCATGTTAAACTTACAATGAAAATACCAAAGTTTGTTTCTCATCAAATAATATTTTCACATGAATAATCTTATTTATAATAATCTTGTTTCAAGAACAGCATAAATTCAAAAAATCACACGAAATCACATGCCCATGCTAAAATACATGTCCTTGAAAGGGCCTGAATGAAATATTAATACTGCTCTGCTCTTTTCTCTCATATTACTGACCTGGTTGATTCTTGATCATTTGACTCCAAAAGTGCACTTTAATATATTCAATCTAATTTAATCTCTTGTAGTTTAAAGGTAGGGTGGTGTATGACAACCAATATCAAACTATACCAGTGCTCACTCTTGTGCTGTTGATATACCTAGTTGTACCTACCTGACTTATTTACTTGTTTTTACCTAGTTTTATATGTCTCCGGCCACTGACACATCTACAATATATTTTAAGCTATTTACATGTTTGTATAATGACAACAAATTAAAATAAAGTTAAATGTCTTCTTGCTTCCTCTTTCAGTTATCATTGCTCAGCTGTCATGCCTCAGAAATCCCCTCCTTAGACACATTACAGCTTCATCCCTCAGCTGTCACCACTCAAGGGGCATTATTGACAACCTCCTCCATGAGTTATCATCAATTATGGCCTCAAACCTCAAGCATCATCCTTCAAGTCCCATAACTTATGGTCTTAGCTGTTGTTAGGTATCATTTTTCTTCAAAATTGTATTTGTATCACAAAGCACACTGACTTCTCAGGCACAAATGGTTTAAGAACTGGTCATATGGATTACTGTGTCATTTTACTGGCTAACAAATGTAGCTAATAACTTTAGGCTTGAAATTATGGGAAGCAGAATTTTTGTGCTTTAAAAAAAAATAAAAATAAAGATGTAGGTAAACTACTAATGTCGCGGCAAAACACTGACTTTTGGTGAGAGAAGCACACAAAAAGTACAAACAACTGTATTTTGCTCGAATAATCAGAAGTCAGTTTAATA
>JBBJLS010070968.1:0-11460 GCA_037577275.1 Bryconaethiops microstoma | reverse complement strand
GTGGATATGTGTGTGTGTGTGTGTGTGTGTGAGTGTGAGTATGAGTGTGTGTGTGGGAGTGTGTGTGTGTGTGTGTGTGTGTGTGTGTGTGTGTGTGTGTGTGTGTGTGAGGTCACTCTGCTGAATACTGCCAACAGCCTGCCTTGATCCCACGTCACCCATGGACACACACGGACACACACGGACACACACGGACACACCTTTTCAGGGGGACCACGTCAGAGAGGGAGCACCAGCTCGCCTCACCACCTCCACCTCCGGCACAAACTCAGCTGAGGCTCCACCCCCTCGCCGAGGAGGAGCTAGCCAGAGAGAAAATCTAACCTTTCAGCCAATGAAATAAAACCCTTAAAAACCCACAGCAGTGTTACTGGCACTCCTGCCTTCGGCGCACCCCCTTTATCATATGAGATAATATGAAAGAGGTTAATTATTATTATCCTTATTATTAGTAGTAGTATTATTATTATCATCCGTGGAATCTGTAGAGTTAAACTGGAACTGAGTCTGCACTCAATTTCACCCTTTGAGAAGCAGAGACCGAGCGTCGCACTGTAACCTGGGCGTGAAATCTGCCCTGTATGTTATTATAAAAGTTTAAAATGGGTTCAGTGTGTATGTCACTGTTCTCCTGCTGCAGATAACTGTGACATATTAAAGCTCGGCCTCATCAGTGTGTATCTGAGTGGAAGAACAGACACTTCATTACGATTTAAATCTGATGGAAAGTTATTGAGACTTAAACAGAAAAATGCAGCTTGTGAAGCTTGTGGATGACATTTGAGAAACTGAACAGTGCTGTTTAAACACGATTGGTTGCTATGACACTGCGAGGTGGTTGTTAGTTGGTTGCTAAGGTCCTGCTAGATTGTTGCTATGATATCCTATATGGCTGCGATGTTGCAATGGTATCCTAGTTAATTGCTAAGGTGTTGCTATGGTATTCCAGGCGGATGCTGGGGTATAACTAGATGGTTAGTATGTTATTGGAGTTTGTTGCAAAGGTGTTGCTAGGACATTAAGAGGCTGCTACAAGGTGATTGCCAAGCAACTGACTAGGATACCACTGGAAGCACACAGCAATACCTTAGCAACCACCAGGAATCCCAAAGCAACACTTTAATAATTAACTAAGCTAGCATTATAACCCCCACTGGCACCACATAGCAACACCATAGCAAGCAAAAAGAACACCATAGCAACCACAAAGAATATCGTAGCATCGTCATAGCAATTAGGCTAACATCACAACCACCTATTAACAACATGGGATACCACTGCAACCACAATGCAATCCCTTAGCAACCACGAGGAACACCATAGCAACACTCTGACAATTAACTAGGCTGCCATTACATCCACCTAGGAACAACAAAACAATCCACTGAGATAACAAAGTAACAGCCTAACAAAAACCTCTGTTATCCTAGGTGGTTGCTTAGGTGTTGCCAAGTGGTTGCTAGGGTATCTCTGGTATCTGAAAGGGGCAGTTCATTTGAATTCTCTGAACACCCATCCATTAATTTCCTTCGCACCGCAGTGAAGTTTGGTGGTTCTGCAGGAGGAGTAGGATAAATTAGCGATAATAATGAAAAGAGGAAAACGAACACACTTAGCTTTCACTCTGTGACTAAGGGGAGAGTGTAATTATACAATTATATAATTTCATGCAATTCATTATGTAAGAAAGTATAATGACTGTAGATAATGTGCCGCCATCATTTCCATGCCTCAGGAAGGACCGTGATGAGTAGGCTGGATGGAATGTGAATCACTGAGACGAGGCAGATGCGAGGTGCGGCTGTTCTAAGTGGGTGGAAGGTGTCTTTCAGGCGGCTGCAGGGTTGGACCCCACTTCTGAATGTCCAGGCAGCAAGCCTGGGGGGGTTAAGCCAGCATTCCTCCCGGGCTAAGAAAGCCAGACTCTCAGCAATGCGTCTTTATTCAAACCCGTTAACGCAGAGGCCAGAGACTGTCACCATGGATACTTCCACAGAGCCGGCAATGAGTGAAAACAAATGCTGGGAATTTCACGAGCATGGGGGCGTTCACTGGAAATGGTCCGAAGGTGGAGACCGTCGCCCGCAAAAACGTCACAAACAACAAACAAATCGCATGAATCAGCGGCGCCCACCGTTCTCTCAAACACAGCCATTCCTGCCTATTTTTCACTGAACTGCAGAGCCCATGGAGCTGCAGCACTCATGACCTGCTCAGTCTGGGCTTAAACCTTCAGCAGGTAGTGTCACACAGCTGCACCGCCTGAATACTTTTAAAGTGAACCATTCAACAGTGATCCTTCTAATGCTAATAGATGCTGATCAGTACTGCAGGTTAATGGAGATTCAGGATTGCAGTTCATACACCATGGTCTTTACACTCAGAGTCCATCAATAAATAAATCACACTAAACTCGGGCTGGGTCCCAACAGCTGATGTGCCAACACACACGACAATGAAACACAGACTCATATATTAAAGGAACAGTTTGGAGAAAAATCAGACCTCAAAAAAGCTCCACTGACCCCAGATGGAATTCGTCCCAGGTAGATCTGGGATGAGTTGGTGTTGGTAAAGGCAGGTTTTTCCTTGTTCACAGGTCCACAATTGAAATAAATAAACCATTTGAAACTGCAGTCAGTTTCAGACAGACAGACGCATGGACAGAAAGACAAACGGGCGAACAGACAGACGGATAAATTGACAGGCAAATAGATTTCTTGACAGACAGAGAGACAGACAGACAGACGAAATGTGAAATTTTAAGTAAAAAGGATCACACTTTTTCTCCATGTTTTAGAAAAGTGTGAATCAGAGACCATTTATTTAAAAGTGTGTTCTTACTGCAGCTTTAGGATCCATCTGTCACTCTAAAGCCACAAACATGGAAACCTGTCTCCAATAACGCCCACATCTTAGAGACAGAGAGAGGCGGAGAAATAGAGACAGAGAAACTGTTTGCGCGTCAGCGTGATTAAGAGCCCCAGCCGATCGACTGTGTCGCCTCTTCTTCACCTCATTAGTTATTGATCGAGTCCCAAAGGCAATGCACACTGAACAATTGCGACACTTCGGAACCGCTGACGGACGTTTACTCCGAGCCCAAACAGACACATGGCCACCATAGGATATGCACTTCAACACCAACCAGCAGAACCTCCCACAAACACCTTAACAGAGATAACCGGGACGTGGCCTTCACACTGCACTAAGATGGACACAGTAATGGGTGTTTAGTGGAACACACCAACTAAGCAGGAAGGCTCTCCTTCTTCTTCACAACAGCATCAGTCCTACATGTAGTGCTCTGATGGTGGAACTGGGCTGACTGGAGGCATTCTTCAGTAAGAACCTTCAGAAGAAGGTGGAAATATACCTCACAAATAGGTTCAAACAGGTTCATATAGGTTGAAACTTCACAGACAGACAGACAGATGGATAGATAGGAAGAAAGACCTGGTGAGTGGGTTGATGGATGGATGGATGGATGGATGGATGGATGGATGGATGGATGGATGGATGGACTGACAGAAAGTGTTGATGCACATTGTGTGACTTTCATTAGGTCAGAGACAGAGACTCCACTGGCCAGATATTACTACTCTCAACCTAGCAGTGATACTGACATGTAGAAACACAGCTGTGTCTGATACACACGTACCAGCACTACAAACAGTCGCATTTCAGTGTCACTGCTGTGCTGAGAACAGTCCACAGGCACAATAACATCTGGACAGCAGTGGTCCTCTGATCAAAGAGGTCAAGGGGGGCTGATAAATCGTGTAAGAAAATAGAGATGTTAGTGACTGTGGACCTTTAGTATTTAACCTGTATGACATTAAACAGATGCTCTTATCTAGGAGGACAATGACAGGAACGGTAGAAAGTGATAATACCCACATACAAGGACACATGGTAAGGATATTTTAATAAATGTAAGTTTAAGGGTCATTTAAATGCTTTTCATTCCTCACTCTCTTTGAGGACAGCAAGGGAGTTGGGTCCAGTTAAGACCAGAGGCTCAAAAGGCTTTAAAAAAACAGTTTGGTTTTGAGTCCAATGAACTGATGGGTGAATTTCACATGGCGGACTGTAGCAAAGTCAGCATGGATCAGTTGCAGCATGTGGGCTCGAGGTGACAACAGATTGAACAAGCATCTGAGTGGCCACCCTAGAGTGAAATGGTCCAGTCCTCTAGACTTTACGGAAGTCAGGTTTGAAACAACTTGACAAGACCACGGTGAGCACCTGTGGATTGAGAGACGTATCAGCTGAGATTTGTCCTCTGGCGGTGGGCTGCCATGTGTGATGAGACATCAGCCAACAATGCTGAGATGCGAGAAGAAACCTGGGTGTCTGGATGAGTCACCAGCATGTGGTAAAAGATGCCGTGATAAGGCACTGCCTGACCAAGAGAGCGAGTACAGAGGCAAAACAGAAAAGAACCCAGTGTACATCAGTGTGGATTCACTCAAAGTAGGACTCTAAGGTAGATTTCGAGGTTGACGAGGACGGTCAGGAGGATCCTGTGGTTGACCATGTTGAAGGCTGTCAGGTGGTCAAGAAGAATCAGGACTGGTGACAGTTCTAGGATGCCTTAAAATCTTGAGTTACCTAAACTTCTAACAGTACATTAACCAAAGCAAAAATCAGTTTCACATTCTATTTACTCATAATTTGCAGTTTAGCAAACTGCTCAAATTTTAAACACTGTTTTTTCTACAGTGTAGGTAGATGGAGCTCAATGTGTAGAAACCCAGGGTAGGGGTTTCTGATAAAGTGGGAGTTAATGTGTATGCCATAGATATGTAAATGAATAGCTATGTCATGTTAATAAAGGCCAACTGTATTACTTGCATGATGTCATTCCTTAGAGGCCACGAGGGCAGCCTGACCACCTCTCGGAAGGAGCTGATGTAAGTGGAGGGTAAATTGGACTGCATTCGAAGTGAGCAAGCAGTGAGGATCTCCAGCACTCGAGGGACCCGAGGGGAACAGCAGGGCCTTTTGGAAAGGCTACCGAAACACTGATCAGCTAATTCAGCCTGTGCTGTCTTTAATTAGCATGCCTCTAATGTAATTCTGCTCATAACACGGCGGCCTGACGACGTCCAGGACCAGTACAAAGAGGAAGAGTTTACTCTCGCTCTCTTTTCCTCTCTCTGCCTGTCCTTCTCATTTTCTACTTCTTCTGTCCTCCCCATCTCCCTTTCTTGCTGTATATATATTTCAGGAAGACCAGAGAGTAGGGGCACGTGAGTTTTCTTGTAGGTAAAGGCCATAATGATCTGAATCATTTCAGCTGTTTTGCTAATGGACAATTATCTCACATGGTCCCTTTAGAGTCTGCTGCCCTCTCTTAGGACGTCCACCTCTACCTCTATAAAAACAGTTGATATTGTAAAGTAATCGGATGAAAGATTCTGCTCAATGGTCCTTGAACACGGCTCAGCCCAATTATCCCGATTTCCAAGCCTTCGCATTAGCAATGGAAATACCAGTCAGCCGAGTGAGTCATGCACCGAGACGTTCTGCGTGAGGAGACAAAGACTGCGGTAATATCACACACAGATACATGCATAAGAGCGAGAGAGGCGGATCTGAACACCGCAGCCAGCTGTCTTCGGGTTGTGTTCTTCACACTCCAATGACACACAGACCTCTGACTTCAGATTGTCCTTTAGAATCCTGTAGAAGATTCTCTTATTAATTTCAGTCTCAATGCTCTTCATCGGACCACAGGACCACCACTGACCTGACCTTATTTGGGTGGTGGACCATTCACAGCATGGCAGCGACACTGTGTCCTAGATTTAAGACTTGTCCATCACCCAAAATTTCCTCTCTGTGGTCAGAAACACCCTTCAGAGACTGTATTTCTTCACCACATATGTCATGAGTCAGTTCAGAGGGACAACATGAGAATTTTTTTGTTGTCCCATTCATAAAAATGGGCAAGGATCTGAGACCCTTTGCAAGAACCAAACTGTGATGTGTAGACGACCAGGTTAAAGCATCTCCAGATATTAGGTCTTGTCGGGGGTTCCTAGTATGCAGTGGTCTGTAGCTATCAAAAGTTGTCCAAGGGAGGAGAACCAGTGAACCAGCGAGAGCGTCCTGAACACCCAAGGTGCAATGTTGTGAAAAACTCCACTCCTCTCATCAACCCCTGAGCAAGACCCTCAAATAGATTTTTATGAGTGCTTTTGAAAATTAACCAAGTGCAAATGACGGTTCAAAGATTCAAACATGCACTACCAGCATGACCCAAGGGTCTGCAGCTGCTCATCATCATCATCATCATCATCATCATCATCATCATCATCAAAAATCAGCAGCAAGACGCAGAACAGACTGAAAGGAATTTCAGGTCTTTGATATGTTTCTCACTTCTCCGTAACATCACACTCTCCTCCCGTCTACGGGAAGAATGCAACTCACTCTGCAATGTTGCTATGGATACCTGTTGAGATTCACAGTGGCGAAAGCGTGGCACTTCAGGAGCAGATATATAGTCACAGTCCAGCCCACAGTCCCGGACGCTGCAGGGACACGGGGTCCCGTATTGAAAGTATTTAAAAGCGCCTCTGTCCCACCGAGGCCCGGACGCATCACTGACACTCACTACGCACTCCTCCACACACTCAGTCTCTCAGACACTCCAGGCCTGGGACCAATGGGGGGTGACACCCAGTGTTCTGGAATAATGTCCCCACTAATCACACAGCCTACCTTCAGTTCCTCAGAATACTGAATGAGCAAGACCCTTAACCCCAAGCTGCTCCAGGGAGACTGCCCCCTTTAGTTTGGGAATGGAAGTCGCTTTGGATAAAAGCGTCCGATAAATGCCGTAAATGTAAACGTAAATGAATGCCTTCATCTGAAACACCGAGCTCAACTGGAATAATGGAATCAACATCTGGAATTTTGTACCCGTTTGTTGGAATTTTGAGCCCCCTTAACTCAAATATATGTACCACCTCATTTACAATACTGTGTCCCCCACTAACAACATTGTGTCCCCTCATTTAAAAGACTATATCCCCTCATTTACATGTCCTCAAATTTACAGTATTGCGTCCCCTCATTTATAATATTACCATTCAATTCACAATACCGTGTCCTCCACTAACAATATTGTGTCCTCATTTTAAAGTCTGTGCCTCTCATTTAGAATATTGTATCCCCACATTTACAATAATGTGTCCCCTCCGTTACAACTCTGTGCCCCTCATTTACATAATGTCCCTCATTTAATATACAGTGTCCTCTAATTTACGATATTGTGTCCCCTCATTTAAAATATAGTGTCTCCTCATTTACAACACTGTGTCCAAACATTAACAGCATTATGTGCCTTCATTAACAGTCTTGTGTCTCTGAGAATATCAGGCCCCAGAGTGCTGAATTCTGCACCTCTTAATGGATGCAGCTCGATACTGAGGGGTTATTAATAATATCACTGTAACACTGATGTAACTGTTACTAAAGGGGGTTGTGAGTGCTGATCTGAGGTCTGTGTTAATGGGGGGAGTGAATGCACTGCATGTTATTTGCTTTCCACGGCTGGAAATATCATAGCTCACATCCTCGCACTCAGTCACCCTCTCGCCCTCTCACTCACTCACTGCTTTTGGCAGCTGGTCAGGAAGCTCGTACCGAACTCTGGGGTCCTTGGCGGCCTGTCTTGGTCCTCGGACTCCGGTGGCGCTGCACCTGTGCTGAGCGGGGCGGGGCCTTGGCTGCAGAACACGCATGGGGCTCAGAGAGTCGCCTGCAGGGAGAGACAGCATGAACAAAATATGTCACATATCAGGAGCGACCGAGCAGCACACACCCATGATACCATTTCTATTTGTGTCCATTTAACAGTTTGTTTCCATTTAACACTACTGTACTAAACTACCTCTTCAACCCACTGCTTATCTATCTATCTATCTATCTATCTATCTATCTATCTATCTATCTATCTATCTATCTATCTGATTTATTTATTTATTGTTGGAGTTTTATGATGAATGGGTCAATTTTACAGTCACCACTGTGGAGACTCTGCTTGGACAGTAAAAGCATATTTTAAAAATATATGCTACATTGGTCACCTTGACTGTTGCCACGCCAACCCCCCAAGACAGCAGGGATTGGTGGAATGGATTTATGTGGCTTCCTAAAATTCACACAGAAGATGAATAATAATAATAATAATGATAATAATAATAATAACTTAGATTAATATGGTGCCCTTTAAGGAACCCAAGGTGACAACATAAAGTAGTAAGGCAAAGACCAAAGGTCTTAGAGAATGGGTGTCATTTCAGGTGCTTTATAATGATGTCCATAGATGGCTTGTTGCGGATCTTGGGGGGAGTGAGTTCTGGGGAGTGGGGGCAGCAGCACTAAAAGTTCCCCAAAGAACCAGAGACTAGAGCGGGGGGTGGAGGCGAGGCCCTTGTCTGTGGATGGGATGTTAGGGAAGAAGCAGGTCCAATAAGTGCTGAGGAGCAATTGCAGTTTGTCCAGGGCTCTGCTGGACAGATCAAACAAGAGTCCGTGAGGAAAGAGTGGATGAGAGTTGCAGATAGTGATGACCGGAGTCTGGAGATGTTCTTGAGGTAGAAGGTAGATTTAGTGATGGATCTGAGATGGATTTGAGGTGTGACTGGAATGAGAGGGTGGAAATTCAGAATAATGCCCTAGTTGAAGACCTCTGGGGAAGGAGAATAAAATAAGGCTGCATTTTTACAGCTGAAACCAGGACCGCTGGTTTCTAGTAAACTGGCCAGTGAGTGGAAGCAAAAGGTGGGTGTTTCTAATAAAGTGTCCAGTGAGTGGAAGCACAAGGTGGTGTTTCTAATAAAGTTGGAAACTTTAACAAGGTGGATGTTTCTACTGAAGCGCCAGTGAGTGGAAGAACGAGGTGGTGTTTCTAATAAAGTGTCCAGTGAATTGAAGAACAAGGTGGATGTCTCTACTAAAGCAGCCGTGTTGTGCGCATTGTTAAACACAACAGCTGATGTCATGCTGATGTAGTTTGGACTGTCTGTGTTGCTCTAGGTGCCACATTATAAAGCCTCATATCTGTTGGCAGGGCAGTTAAATTTACACATAATTACTCAAAAATGTGACCAGGTGGCTGCTGAAAAGCCCTCTAATGTCCATAATGTCTGAAAATACATTTCCTTTCTTTGCCAGAGGAGAAGTATGATGATCTGACATTCCATTACAATTGGAGTGCATTATCATCATGCTGAGGTTTCTAATTCCTGCCCTCCGTCTGCGTTTAGCAGTGGAATTCATTAATCTGCCCGAGCCACCATCTCAGCGGGCCTGCAGCTCCGGAAGGCCGCTTTCAAAAAGGCATGAGAAAAAGATTCATTTTTTGATTAAACTCCGTCATATTGCTAATATTCTCCCTCACAGATCTTTCAAATCTGGGCTCGCTCAGTCTTTCATGCTTTCATTATTTCATGTATTCACTCATTCACTCTCGGAGTGGTCTGCAGTTGTTAAACTGTTTTTTTTATATGATTTAAATAGATTTTAATGTCCATCTTGAGTCAAACCTCATAAATGTGAAGTTAAATGTACAGGATCCAGTGAGAGAGGAGTTTTTCACACTTTCATGTGCGATATCTTTGCGTTTTGACACCCATGAGAAGAACAGACATGACATGTGCCATTAACATGGTGTTATTCTTAGGAGAATCAATTTATAATGTCTCTAAAATGTTAAATTAACCTTATAACTACACAAACACTGAGCAATGATTTCACATAAAAACAAAACCCAGCAAGTCAAATCCTCACGGCAATGTTCCAGTTGTGTATACTGTGTATAGTTATTATAGATTATGGAGTGTGTATAGTGTATAGTGTATTGTATTTAGTGAATAAAGTGAGTATAGGGTATGCAGTGTATTGAGTGTATATAGTGTGTATAGTGTATACAGGGAATATAGAGAATTCGGTGTACACAGTGAGTATAGTGTACAAAGTAGCCAAAGTGTATATAGTGAGTATAGTGCATGTAGTGTATAGTGTATATAGTGAGTATAGTTAGTATAGTATATGTAGAATATAGAGTGAAAATCATGAGTATAGTGAGTATAGTGTATGTAGTGTATAGTGTGAGTACAGAGTGCATATAGTGAGCATAGTGTGCATGGTTTTGAGTGTATATAGTGAGTATAGTGTAGAGTGCATATAGTGAGTATAGTGTATGCAGTGTAAAATGAGTATAGTGAGTATAGAAGGTAGAGTGTATATAGTGAGTATAGTGTATGTAGTGTACAGAGTGTATATAGTGAGTATAGAGTGCATATAGTGAGTATAGTGTATGCAGTGTAAATTGTGTATAGTGAGTATAGAAGTAAAGAGTGTATATAGTGAGTATCGTCAGTATAGTGTATGTAGTATATAGAGTGAATATCATGAGTATAGTGAGTATAGTGTATGTAGTGTATAGTGTGTATACCGTGAGTATAGTGAGTACAGAGTGCATATAGTGAGCATAGTGTGCATGGTTTTGAGTGTATATCGTGAGTATAGAGTAGAGTGCATATGTTGAGTATAGTGTATGCAGTGTAAAGTGTGTATAGTGAGTATAGAAGGTAAAGTGTGTATATAGTGAGTATAGAAAGTAGAGTGTATATAGTGTATGTAGTGTACAGAGTGTATATAGTGAGTACAAAGTAAAGTGCATATAGTGAGTATAGTGTATGCAGTGTAAAGTGTGTATAGAGAGTATAGAGTAGAGTGCTTATAGTGAATAAAGTGCATGCAGAGTAAATTGTGTATAGTGAGTATAGAAGGTAAAGAGTGTATATAGTGAGTATAGAGTAGAGTGCATATAGTGAGTATAGTGTATGCAATGTAAAGTGTGTATGGTGAGTATAGAAGGTAAAGAGTGTATATAGTGAGTATAGAAAGTAGAGTGTATATAGTGAGTATAGTGTATGCAGTGTAGAATGTATATAGTGAATATAGAATGTAGAGTGTATATAGTGAGTATTGTGAGAAAAGAGTGTATATAGTGAGTGTAGTGAGTATAGTGCAGAGTTTAGTGAGAATAGTGAGTATAGTGCAGAGTGTATATAGTGAGAGTAGTGTATGGTGCATATCAAGTCAAGTCAAGTCAAGCTTTATTGTCATCCCAGCCGTATACATATAGTAGTGTATGCCTACTATCGAATGTACTATCGAATTTCCCACTTGTGGGACTAATAAAGGTTTATCTTATCTTATCTTACACAGTGAGACGAAATGTCATCTTCCTGGACCATAGGCACAACATATAACACAGCACACTCACAACACAGACCAACATAAGGGTAAAAAAGGGGGGCTGACTTTCAATTAAATCTATATATGTATAAATCTTTGGATGTGCTATACCTTAAGGGGGCAAAACTAAGAGACTACAACCATACAGTATTGTATACAGACTTATAATATAAATAC
>JBBJLS010070967.1:0-11460 GCA_037577275.1 Bryconaethiops microstoma | reverse complement strand
ACACACACACACACACACACACACACACACACACACACACACACACACACACACACTGCTGCCAATTGTACAAACAGTGAACAGAAAACAAGGGAAAAGTGGTCTCGTATGTACATATAAACGTATACTTTTTTTGGTAATTTCAATTACTTAGTTCTAGCCTTTTGTTTTCTCTTTCATTTATTCTAACTATAATTATATTGGACATTTCAGGGGCTCATTTCAGTACATGTTGTACTTCTGTAACTGTGAATGGGTCATATAAAGAATCTTGAATCTTGAATAGTTGATGACCCCATAGACAGTGTTTGGAATTTTCTTCTTTTGTTTTGCACTGGCGTCAGTTTGAACAGAGCTAAATACCTAAAACAGGCCTGTTGTATGAGGTTTTGGACACTTTACGCTGTAGTTCTGTCCATGAAATTTACAAACATCCATCTAATAGATAAAAACAGTAGAAGCCATCTTGTGGTATCCATTTTTTTGTCCATTTTACACTTTTCTTTAACCAGTTGTAAATTACCACTCTCTAGTTAGGTTTCAGACAATGCTGCCAAGCTGGGAGGGTGAAGTCTGTCATGTGCTTCCTTTGCTGAACCACATCTAATGCTCATTGTTTGGACAGTTCTGTTATAGCTAATAGACATCCACACTGGCTAGCATTGCACTGAGTTGTGGGAGAGAGTGAGGCCAGTTATCCATCCAAGCCATGGATGGTGTCGACCTCACATCTCCTGATAATTAGGCCAATGCTTAGTGTGTAAAGTGTGTATCTGTAAAGTGACCATTTGTCATATGTGAACACACTACAGTGTCAACAGTGTAAAATTCTTCCTCTGTATTTAATCCATTCACCAAGTCAAGCGGTGCTCAGCCAGGAACACAGCGTCTGGGGTGCCGCTAGCAGTCTTAGGTTTCAAACCCACAACTTTCATGATCATAGGGGCAACGTCCTAACCACTAGGTCACCAGCTGCTCCTAGTGAGCTGGGTTCAAAGATCTTGTGTTTTTTTTGTTTGTTTTTGCATGTGATGGTATTTTTAAAACCCTTGTAGTGTTTTTTATTGTTATTACATGTTTTTAAATATGTAATAACAATGGTTTTTACAGCGCTAACTGGCGTCACATAGCTTTTATAGCTCCAAAAAGCAAATTTGAGAGACGTATCTTGGCTAATTAACATAATTTGGGGAAAGGGTGAAATATTCAACCCTTTCTTTTGAACCCTTAACATTCACTTAGCATAACTGCCAGCAGGACCAGAAGTCCATTCCTCATTCCTTTCCATGCTTTTCAATGCACGTACTGAAAAGCCTTAGATACTGACATTGACTTAGGACATGGATCAATGACTATGATGACTATGGAAGTGTTGACTGTAGTTAGTTAATATGGACACTGATGCTCCTACATTAGGCTTTGAAAGGAGCAAACATGACTGTGAAAGATCTCAATCTCATGAGTAAGAATTAATAAAAGTATACAATGATTCACAAAAAAACTGCACGTGATTTAATGTGGAATATTATAAAAGAGTCTGGGTGGCGTTGGGTTTAGTGGGGGGTAGTTTTTCTTCATTTGTAAAATTTCAGTTAAAATTCCCCTTGCTTGTTATAATTCAGGCATATTCATTGTGAAAGAAGATTGGAATTCAATGGAATGTTTCTTAGCATCTTATCATTTTCGACAGGCTATATAACAACAAACATTTGGTCAGTCATACTAGTCACAGTGGATGTTATCACCGTGTTAATTGTGATGGTGCTGTACTGACCTGATGGTGGCTGTTCATAGGGCGCTGATGAAGGGCTGCCGCTGTGTGGAGCTGGACATCTGGGATGGACCACATGGAGAACCGGTCATCTACCATGGTCACACACTCACGTCCAAAGTGCTCTTCAAGGACGTCATTAAAGCCATCAAGGATTACGCCTTCAAAGTGAGTAATAGTTATGTACTCTACCTAAATATGATAATTTGATTGTGTCTTTTATTCTTTTTACAATTTTTGTGGCAGAGTTGGTTTTGTAATGTATGGAGAGAGAGTTCGAACGGTCGAGTCGCCTTCAAAATATGTGTTGGTAGAGAGAGTCTGTGATCTCACGGCTAAGGCAGCAGGAAAGTGACAAAACAAAGAGAGAAACAAACGCAGAGCAAAACTCAAAGCGGTGCTTCACTTGATGAATGGGTTAAACGCAGAGAAAGAATTTCACATTGTTCACACTGTGCTGTGGTGTGTTCACATATGAGAGAATGGTCACTTTCACTAAACAGACTTCAAGACACTAAAACTCAGGTCAGTTATAAAAAGATGTCACTGTTTGTTGTGGAACAGCTGCGTGTTCAGCCATCCTTAACCATAAATGGCTTGGTAAGAGCCAGCAAGTTAGCACACCCTCGGTGATTCACCGGTAGAACACCAGGCACTGAATGAAGAGACTCAGAAGAAGCGGCAGTTCAAATCCACATTGCAAGTAAAATTATTTTTAACACCAACTAGTTTGTTGTGTGAAATTCTGCTTAAAATAGTGATGTCCAACCTAAAATCTAATTTCACAATTCTTCTATTTTCCACATTACCATTATGGCAGTTTTTAGCTATATGATACACATTCAAGATTCTGAAACATTGAAAAAAGCCTCTGGGTAAGGAGGTTCTCCGGGTGAGGTCTGATCACAGGTTATCTGAGATCCTTCGTGTTTGTGTGCCTTGGCAGGCGTCCGAGTATCCAGTGATCCTGTCCCTGGAGAACCACTGCTGTCTGGAGCAGCAGAAGCTCATGGCTCATCATATGATCTCCATTCTGGGCAGTGATCTTCTCACACAGCCTCTGGGGAGCGAGATGCCCACCACTCTGCCCTCACCCGAGGTCAGCCACGTCCTCATACACTGATTTATGTGTCGATAATGTAACAGAAACAGTCACTGCTTCTCTGAAAGCTGTGGCCTCTGTGAAAAACAGGCCACTAATAAGTCTTTGGGAAAGTTCCACATTTGTGTGGTTTTACATGACCAAAACATAACCAAAAATTGTTACGTGACCATATTTCAGTCTCTCCTGTGATAGAATTAAGCAGTCATTTTTAAAAGTACCTTTAAGATGTATATGTAAATGACTTTTGTTCTGATTGGCTGCCCTTTGCTTTGAAAAAATCACTTCAAAAAGCAATCTGGACTAAAACATTCCTTAGAAATTAAATGTTTATGGCCTGGACTGAACTGCTATAGGGTGAATAGACTGATACATGAATATTTCAGTCAATCCAATGTGAACAGATAGTGATTATTATTTATTTTATTTTATTCACTTTTTTCTCTTCTTCTTCATACATACTTTTGTCAATTAAGTTCTGGTATACTTTGTTTATCTGGTTCTGATTTACTTGTGTCCCTGAGTGCCTTTTAATAGCACCTTTAAATAAAATATTTATAGAAATATAAAAAATGTTAAAAAAAAAAGGTCATATAAAACTGAATTGTGGCTGATTTTGGTTCATAAAACAACACTAAAAAGTGCTGGACAATAATTCCAAATTGTAGTGAAAAGTTATTGTATCAAACAGAAACTTTAGATTTCGTGATGTATTGCACATTTTCTAAAGGTTCCGAACTGAATCATCATGAGGTCAGAGATTTAGAAACCTAACTGCAGGTGTAATGAACCTAAATTACTAGAGTTATTATTATAGCTTACATTATTTTAGTATTATAGAGTTATTACTGCACTATTATATTCCACACATTATTACATTATTACTACTTACTATATTAATTCTACACTTATGTACAAATAAGACATGAACGTGCTACTCAGTCACTTTTAAAGCAGAAAGAGAACTGCTGTATTGTATTAACAGCCTGACAGATCACAGTGTGAATGCAGCCTTTGAAGCTGCATGACTTGCCAAAAGCCTCCCCACCCCGAGCCGCCACTTCCTTCAGATGATTTCCTGTTTTCTTTAAATTCACTAATTTATATCACAGTCCTCAGAGATGATTCAGGATCAGGAGTGCTGTGGTTCCTTTTCTTTTTCCGAGATCACATAACGTTCATGGGGAAAGCAAGCTGCATGCAGTATAAGTGCTCTCAGATAAGTGCTGTTATCTCAGCGTTGCAGGAGGACGCCACTCTGAGACTCTGAGTCAAGGTTTTTGGGAATTCGGGGGGGGTTTATGCAGCTGTATCATAAATCTGGTCACATTAGGTTGTTATTTACTCCTGCAGACTGTAGAGTAGAGCTGCAGAGAGACTCTTTCTCTCAAAGTGTTTGTGCCTCTGCTTTTTCATGTCATGCCTCGTACTTGGAAAAAGTCCCACATTCTTCAGATTTGGCCTGGGGGGCCGGGAGGGGGGGTGGGGGGGCGTAACTTTAATGCTCTTTCAGAACAAAAAAAAAAAGGTTGCATAAAAAGCACAGAGTAAGGATTCGTCTTTCAGTGGTATTTGCCGCCTCCTTAAGGGTGTGTTCTATATTTCACGTCTTACACGTCTTACAAGCAATCCTATCTCCTCCTCCTCTTTTACTTTATCAGTTTTGGGGGCTTTAAGGAGTGCTTTTGGAAAGAGCTGGCTTTATTTGAAGTTGTACATACCGCAAGAAAGACCTAGAACTGTCAGTTGAATTAGGAATTGAATAACCTGCTGATTTTTGATGTTTAATCATATTAAATCAGTTTTAAACAATAAGAAACTGCATTAATTTGAAAAAAGACAAATAATGAAGGCTGTGTATGTGTGTTTGTGTGTGTGTGTGTGTGTGTGTCTGCTCTGTGATGGACAGGTGCCCTGTCCAGTGTGTTTCTCCACCTTTCATGCTATGAGTTATTTCACTTCATATGCATTTGTATATACTGCAGATAGAGATGAATAATCTGGTGATTTTTTAATGATCAAGCTTTAAATGGACTTCACAGAGCAATAAGAGTCAATGCATTCTTTGAAAAAAAAAAGACAAATAATGAGGCATCTAAAAAAGACTTGTGTGTGTGACCTGTCCAGTGTATTTCTCCACATTTCACCCTTTATTTCAATTCAAATGTACTTGTGTGTACTGCAGATAACGCTGCAACTATCAATTATATTAGTAACCGAACTATCTGCTGATTATTTTGATGATTAATCACAAGGGCAAGCTTTAAAAAGACTTAACAGAACAATAAAAACGATGCATTCATTGAAAAAAAGACAAAGAATAAAGCCTTTAAAAAGACTAGGATTAAGGGCTTGGATTATGTATTAACAATACAGAGTATCTCCATTAAACTATTCAATATCAGAAGGAGAAATGAGACTCTAATCCACTGCTGATATATTGATAAGGTCAACGTTAATCAGTGATTTTATTTGTGATCTAAACTCATCCTTTCTCCCCCAGGAATTAAAGCGCCGGATACTGGTAAAAGGAAAGCGTCTCAATAAACTGGACGCAGCGTTCAACAACAACAACACGGTGGACGTGGACAGCGTGTCTGAGGAGGACGAGGCTGCGGAGGTCAAGGAGAACGAACAGAAGACCAAATCCAAGGTGCATCACACACAAACACACACACACACCAATAAGCAGCCTTATATTTACAGGGTCCATATGGTGGAAACTTGACTTTTCCTCGCTTTCTGAGATAAAACACAAATAAACATTGTTTACAAACGTATTCACTTCCCAGTTCATTGAGTCCACGAATAGAAATGAAAAAACAGCTCATTTTGAATGAAGTATTTTTGTGATGTCACAAGCATATATCCTGTTCTCTTCCCACTGACAATATAAACAGTGTTTCAGCCTAGATTGCTTTTTGAATGAGGTGCAACACAGCACAGACAATCAGAAGAGAGGTCATTAACATATAATTCAGTTTTAAAGACACAATAACAAAAACAGATTAAAGAGAGACTCTAATATCACATTTGGTGTATAAACCAATACTACAAGTGGACCTTAGGGGAGAAAAATTGCATGTAGGATATGCACATTAACTTGAATGGGACTTTTTGCCAAGATTTTTATCAAATTTTAGCAGTTTATGTGAAAGCACATCGTGTGGGTGGAGCAAGGATCCCTCAGTGTATGACTTATGGCCTTGTTGTGGCAATATGTGGAAGTCGAGGGCAGATTTCCAGAAAGATTATAGGAAACCAGTTCCAGAACTTGCGCTCCACACATTTCATCACTCTGAGCTCCATTTGCACACACAAAGCTAGTATCCCACAAAACGCACAGCCTGTTTCAGGCAATCGAACACATTTCCATAGACAAATCTGAGGTTGATAGACCTGAGAGGGAATCTGCATACTCAGCCTCCACAGTCTTCTCTCACAGAACACCTGATTTTAATCTGAATAGCAGAAAACCACAGTGCTTTATCTGCCTCTTTCCCACACTACTCATTTATTTTTTCGAGTTTTTTGGAGATCTTATTACCTTAAACTGAAAACCAGTCCTTTATTTACCGATCCATATGTTAAAGTCCAAATGATACTATTAAAACAAACTTTTGTGATGCCTTTTCATGAGTATGCCCAGAACAAAACAGTGATTTAAATTCACAATTCAGTCATCAGCTGCTTACATATTAATGAATTATGTTGCTGATCTTTCAGTTTACATGATTTATGATTTACTAATTTAATCATGAATCATGTTTTTTTTAATGGCATTTTCAGCACAGGGCTGTTTGCTGAAAGACTGAATGTAACCACTTAATATGTAAAAAAAAACAAAACATAATTGCTGTGTTTTTAGAAGTCAAAGATCAAGCTTGCTAAGGAGCTGTCTGACCTGGTTATCTACTGCAAGAGCGTCCATTTCGGCGGCTTTGAGCACGCGAGAGAGAAACAGGCCTTCTACGAGATGTCATCCTTTAAGGAAAGCAAAGCCAAACAACTGGCAGACACTGCAGGTAAATCTCACATTTGCAATTGGAAAAATGAACTAGACCGCACCCGAGTAACGTGCTTAATGCCGAAGCTGAGTGGGTCGCAGCCGAGCCGACTGCATCACTGCTTTCTGATTGGTCGAAATGTCATCACAACATGGAAAGAGGCCACTGTTTATTTACTGTCCGTGCAAAAAAAAAAACAACAGAGACACAAATGAACAACTGGGAAGTCAACAAAGTACAAGTACGACTGTCTGTTTGGGCTGAAGATCAATTTCAGTGGGAGTTTCTAAGACACTAACAAATTTATCTTTAACACTGTGAGAAACGTTAACTGGGTGAGGTTTTCATCACACGGATAAAGAATGTAGAGAGAAAATTTTGAACTCAAATAAGACTATAAATAATAAAAGAACACAAAATCAGAAGCGGCTCTGACAAAAAAAAAAACTTTCCGTTGGTGCGACTCCTCGGACGCGGTTTTGGGGCGATTTGGGGAAACCGTGGGAAGTGAATTGAGTCAGAATCTCCATTACCGGACTGAGATACACAGGAACATCAAAACGTGATACGATCAAAACGTGGTAAACTGAACAGTCACAGTACAGTTTAGGTACAGTTTAGGTACAGCAGAAGAGTAGATGATGTTACAGCAACAAAAGGGTTTCACTATTCACTATTAGTATTGTTAGTATTAGAATTCATACAGTGTATTCAGTCACATCAGTGTATTCAGTCTCATCTCCCACTATTTTTGATTACAGCACCTGAATTTGTGCACCACAACATGGAAAAACTGAGCAGGATCTACCCAGCAGGCTCCAGGACAGACTCGTCCAACTACAACCCCGTACCAATGTGGAACGCAGGCTGCCAAATAGGTGCCACTTCATTTTCCCTAGAATATTCTTAATGCTTTCAAAAGATTAGCACAACCCCTGCGTTACAATATTTATCTTTTTTTTTTTTTTTTTTTTACATGAACCCTCCCTTAATCTGTTTGAACAGTGGCTCTGAACTTCCAGACTCACTGTAAGCAGATGGATTTGAACCAAGGCCGGTTCCTGCCCAACGCGAAGTGCGGCTACATCCTGAAGCCGGAGTTTATGAGGAACCCCGATTTTCAGTTCGACCCCAACAACCTGAAACCGGGACCCTGGCTGCGGAAGAAGATGCTGCATGTCATGGTATCTACTTTTATACTGTCCTCTGTTATGCTATTCTATAGAGGACTACAGGTTTGAACACACTTCTTAGCTGATTTATAATCGAATAGAAAAGCCCCTTACATTCATTTATGTCAGTCAACTTCTTCCTAGTCCTATAAATGTATACGTCTTTGGAATGTGAGATTTTCTTCACAGCAACAGTGGAATGTTAACTATAAGCTTTTTAGCCAATAGAACTCTCCGAAGCCCCTCCCTCTGCGGGTTTTCACCACCCACTTGTGGGCGGAGACTATTCTGAAAGTTCTGCCGAGTTCGAAGATCTTGTGTTTTTTTCTTCTTGTTTCTAAGACCTAAAATATTTTTTTGTTCTTTATAGCCATTTGTGCTCAGAACCCCAGTAGCGGTTATTATTATTGTTACACGTTTTTAAAATTACAGTAACTTTGGTTCTACGTGACATAGAAACACCAAACAAAGTTCAGCATGACATCTGACACCTCGAACACCAACACAAACCAGGGGAACTTCCATATAAGGAGCTGTTTAGCCATTTGATTTCGGCCAAGCTTTGTTCAAACATTCTAGTTAATGCTGTGTTAGTATTAGCAGGCAGTATAATGTAAAAGTATCCCTCGTGTCCCTGCAGGTTATTTCAGCACAGCAGCTTCCTAAACTGAACAAGGACAAACCCAAATCCATCGTAGACCCATTTGTGAGAGTGGAGATCTGTGGAGTAACAGCAGACAGAGCCACTGAACAAACGGCATACATCAACAACAACGGCAAGTGGCACAAAATAGAGTTGAGTCAACTCAAACCATCTGCGGTCTAACGTTGCGATGTAGAGAATGCTCTCTGACCTCCTGTCTTCTGTCTGCAGGCTTTAATCCAACGTGGAATGTGAACTTTGAGTTTACCATTCGCGTCCCAGAGCTGGCCATAGTGCGCTTCGTAGTGGAGGACTATGACTCCACTTCTGCAAACGACTTTATTGGGCAGTACACAATTCCCTTCACTAGCATGCAGTACGGTAAGTCAGTGCAACTACGAACACAGAAAAAGAGGGTTTTAATCTTTTAAAAAAGGCCAAATCTTTCCAATTTAAAAGTTGATTTTCTGAAGTAGTCTAGTGGTTCACAGGTCACATTTTGGCGCCCTTTAGAATAAACTGAAAATGGTCAAAATATAGATTTTAGATTCATTTGTAAATTAAAATCCATGCTTAATTGTGACGAGAAAACAGTTGCTACGTTAGTCTGACCTAATGTTTTTCTACAATTTCTGCACAGTTCAACTCCTAAGTCAATTAATGTTGTTAGATGTAAGTTAGTTAATTGAAGAGAAACTCACCAACTTTTTACAGTGGTGCTGAATGGAACCAGGGGTCACAGAGTCACACCGCAAATATAACCGTTTGATTTAGGATCCAAACCCATCCGTAAGCCTACATCTCTTATAAGCGAGCTTTTAGAGGCTTTTCAAAAATCCGGATTCATTTATCACCACTCTGAACAATGTCAGATCGTTTCTCTAAAACAGAGCGCTTTACTTTTAATTGCACCATTTAATTATTAGGAAATTTTGAAAACAAATCTGTTGAATTCAACTTTAACTAACAGTTATTAGTGCTGTGATTTAAAGTTGTGGCAGATGAAAATGCTATCTATGTTCAAGTATTATACCTGACAAATGATACATACTGGAAATACTCATGGCATTCAAAATTTAATGTTAAATTATGATAAATATAGTAGCTTATACACTATTAAAGACACACTGCTGGCCAGAAGTTTGGGCCCACCCTCAGATTGAAAAAAATAAATAAATGATATGCTGCTTTTTCAAACTTGCAACACAAGAAAAACTTTAGAAATACTTAAATGTAATTGACTGGTTTTTGACATTTTGAAGCCTGGAGTAACATATTATTTAGCCACAAACACTCAAACTGTTGGTTTTGAATAGACATATCAGGCCTGTCTCTAGTGTATGGACATCCACTTTGACATAATTCCCAAGACATAATTCCTTCTGGTTACTTATCATTGGACAAAATCTCATTCTTCAACAGGATAATGATCTTAGGCATTCTTCAAAATGATGCAAAAAATTATATCCAGTCTAAAGAAAAGCAGAACGTTTAGAGAATATTGTCTTGGGCTCCCCAGTCTTCAGATCTTTCTCCCATTGAGCTGCATGAACGAACTGGACGAGCTGGTTTATATTACATTACACTTCAAAAAGTCAGTTGTTTTAGTTATTCCTAATGTTTTCTTGTAATACATTTTTTAAAAGAGCAACGTATCATTTATTTATTTATTTATTTATTTTTAAGTCAGAGGGTCGGACCAAACTTCTGACCTGTAGTGTGTGTTAATGATAAAAAAGGCCATCAGTGAAACACATGATTAAGTGGAAATGCAGTTTATGCAGACTCGTTTCCTTTTTCCACAGGATACCGCCGTGTTCCCCTACTCACCCAGAGCGGAGACGTCATCCCTTCAGCCGGACTCTTCCTTCATATCATGGCTTTCGATGCCTAAAACACGCTCAGTGCAGCCGATGCAGAGACGATGAGAGCTTCAGAGCAATCAGCATTTCTAATGTGCCAAAATCAAGCATGCTACCATGGTAACAACACCACAGAATCACTTCGGAGATTCCCGATCACTTCCTCAGATGATGGACTTTAAAGTTAATTGACTAATGATACATGTTAATGCTTTATCTGATGAATGGAACTGGAGATGTAGGGGGTCTTTCGGGAAGATCAGTACAGGAGTTTTACCTTTTAAATTTAGCTCAGATTGGGGTGAAAGAAAGAACGGGAAAGATTTGCTGGAGTCTCAAATGGACCAGACTTGTACAGTGCATGTGATTAAGTGACCAATCGAGGGTTCAGAGTGGCAGTTATTTTTAATGTGACCAGCTGGATCCGAGATGTTTTAATATTTATTTACTATTTTTTAGTGGTAGAGTGGGGGGAGGGGGGGTATTTTTACATGTTATTTTTAACGCTCTTTTAAAACTGTAACAAAACATTTTACATTAAAGAGGTTAAAAAAAAGTCTGTGTTTTTGTCTCCTTATATTACACTAAAAATGATGTGTATTACCAGACTGCAGCATAAAGAATGAACCATTTATCACAATATTCGTACAGCAATATTTCTTAATGTTCTATTTAAAGCTGTTTTTTGGGGGGGGGGGGTTTAAAAAGAAAGCCTGTTTTACTACATGCATGACTATGTCCAGTAATGTGTATGTGTATGTATGTGTGTGTGTGTGTGTGTGTGTGTGTGTGTGTGAGAGAGAGAGAGAGAGAGAGAGAGAGAGAGCGAGAGAGAGATTTATGTTTGCAGGGCTGTACACATTAAGATTCTATGACAGATATTTTCTAAAGTGATGTGTCATG
>JBBJLS010070966.1:0-11016 GCA_037577275.1 Bryconaethiops microstoma | reverse complement strand
CTAAGGCATGCTTGGACTGTGAAACCTGAGTGTGTGTGTGTGTGTGTGTGTGTATATACATGTGTACATGTGTGTGTGTGTGTGTGTGTATCTGTGTGTGTGTGTGAAAATTCCATTCAACCCAGTTAAACTGTAAAACAACTGAGTTTGCATGAAAATGCCTACAATTATTCATTTGAAATGATATTTATTTTGCACATGAGTGAAAGGTTATGAGTCAGGATACAATGAGTGTTATGTTAGCATTGTGACAAATCCGTTGTTGCCATTTCTGACGGGTCTGGAATCTAAATTGCGAACAAATGTAGAAATTCTTTGACTAAATTGTTTTTATATGAATTATTAAATAAGTACAAATTTATATTCTGGAGATGTCAGAGACACCATTTGTTTACTGTGGGTAAGAAATGAGCAACAGAAAAAACACATTTGGCATCAAAAGGGTTAAAGTCCCCCCTCTCTCTCCTTCTCTCTGTCTGTCTGTCTCTCTCCCTCCCTCTCGTTTGCCTGCTCGTTAACTAAGAGCTAACCAAGAATTAAGACCTGCTGACCTTGTTTCTTTACAAGCCTGTAAAGAACACATACTCCTGTAACACACATACACATACACAGGCGCACACACACACACACACACACACACACACACACACACACACACACACACACACACACACACAGAGTGCTTGCTAAGACGTGGGTCAGTTTATTCATTTATTTTTTTGGTCAAGAAATGATTATCTGATTTCAGTGAAGGACAAACTGTTACCTTAGCACCTGTGACAAATTGCGACCAACTCAACGCTCCAACAACCGCCATCTTTCTAAAGTGAAAGTTTACACATTTCTCCCTTGAATAAGGTCAATCAGCAAAGACAGGCTTTGTGTAAGAAATTTACTTCTAGACTAACATTAGTTCAGAGGTGAGAGATTATAAATATGTTGAAAAAAATGCGTTGTTTCCCCCTAAACCACTGCCTTCATTTACACTCGATGACTGTGCCAGGTTCTGACAGAAGGCAGAGTATGAGTGGAGCAATGGGGCTGATGTTAATTAACTCGTTCTCAGGCCTTTCTTGGGTGTGCCCTCTCTCTCGGGGCTGATGATGGAGTGTGTGTGGGATTTGGTTAGACAAGAGCACTATACATCCCCATCAGACTGCATGAGAGCTGAGACACAAGGCAGCCAACCAAAGCTCCCTGAGAAACACACTTACACTAGCTGAGAGAAATCTGCGCTTTCTGATTCGGTTTTAGCTTGCTTTGATCCCAACAAGGCCATAATACCACCATCACTGTACACTTCATTGTTTCCCCTTTCTTCTGACTTTAAACAAGCTGTGCTGAGCAATATCCTTAAGAGTCAATGCCAATTCTGTATTAGCACTAATCATATCAGTGGATGAGTTTTCTTATCTACAGGGTGATGATGGATAAACCTACACTATATGGACAAAAGTATTGGAATGCCTGACCATTACACCTACAGAGACTTCAATGATATTGCATACAGATACACAGACTTCAATATGGAGTTGGTGTTGGATGGGGTTGAGGTCAGGGCTCTGTGGGCTAGTCAAGTTCTTCCACACCGATGTCTTTATGGATCTTGCTTTGTGCACTGGGGATGCAATCATGCTGGAATAGAAACGGTTCTTCCCCAAACGGTGTCCACAAAGTTGGAAGCATGGCGATGCACAGAATGTCTTGGTATCCTGAAGCATTAAGATTGTCCTTCACTGAAAGTAAGGAGTCTAGCCCACAGTCTGAAAACAGGTCTGTCCCAATACTTTTGTCCATATAGCATATGTACAGTTAGGGACTGAAGTGAAGGAAATGAATAGCAGGAGTGAAGGAAAGCTCCCAGCTGTTGCACAAGGAAAAATACAGCAGTGTGACATAACTGATTTCACAACACCATTGAGCAGCCTTATCGTTACAGATTACACTTTTTCTTGAGACACATTGATGCGACCATATGCATTTCCCCAATGCCAGACTCGGTTACACGCTAGAACCTTTTGTCAGATTGTTTACGTATTTCTCTGGTTCCGATCAAATACAACATCATTTATTTCACCAGGTGGAAATGCTTGACACTGTATTAACAAAAAAACGTACAGCTGCATCTTTAGCGAAACGGCTGTTTTGCAGTATGAGTAGAACATGGCAGTAGAATATATTGCTAAGCCATATAACCATAAAGAGAAAGTTCAGACCTACACATGCTGGTTGCGTTCAAATGTAATGTAATTTATTTCACCAGGTGGATGAATAGCAGACAATTTTTAGAGCACCAAAATGTCTACCATCTTTTCTCAAAAGTGTAATGAACTTCCCCTGACTATCAGAACTGCTGAGTCCCACGCCGTCTACAAACGCCGCCCGAAGACCCATTTCCTCACTGAGCACTTGGGGAAATGGCTCACCACTTCAACAAGCACTTAGGATAAAAACTACACATTCATGCCGTAAACAAGCTTAATTGTGTTAATACAATGAACTGTATGTTGGTTTAATGTTCTTTCATTTAATTGCATTATTATTAGTAGTAGCAGTAGTAGCAGCACAAGTAGTACAAGCAGTATGGCATAATAATAGCAGTAACTGTTTGAACAAAGCAATAGCAATCAAAGCCACAGCTAATTAACACTAATGGATAGGCCACTGCTCACAGTCAGCACCTTTATGACTTTCTGATGAAAATGTGCCTAAATAATGTTTTTGGAGCAGTTTTACAAAGGGGGCTTTTTCCCCACATCTTGACATCTTGCCCCCAAAATTTGACTGACTGATCCTAAACAGTTTCGAAGGAAATATATCTCAGGAGTAAAGCGATCTTTATGAAGATTCAGGGGTAATTAGAAGAGGGGTCCTCAAATCCAGCCCTGGAGGGCCAGTGCCCAGCACAGTTTTCCACAGTTCTCACAGGTCCTTAAAATTCTTTGAAAAAAAAGTGAAGGCATTAAAAATGGACACAGACAGACACGGGCCATTGAAATTGCTTGAATTTACATATTGCATGCAATAACAGAAACTGCTTTACTTCTGATACTTTTCTGATCTCTGTGACTTAGGTCGAATGACGTAGGTTAAACGGTGGCAAGTAAGTTATAATCGGACTCAGAAAGCTTCATTCATCCCGGAGGAAATGACTTACGCTAATGCACAGAGGCACAAACACAAGGTCAATATAAAATAGCTAATATAGTCTAAGTAAAAGTCAAATAAGATTCTGATATAAACATAGTCAAAGTAAAACGAAACTAAGGTTAAGCTTAACCTGAAAGCTAAGGTTAAGCGAACAGTGTTGTGAAAGTAATTGATCTTGATCGGTGT
Organism: Bryconaethiops microstoma; assembly: GCA_037577275.1. Classification (NCBI taxonomy): domain Eukaryota; kingdom Metazoa; phylum Chordata; class Actinopteri; order Characiformes; family Alestidae; genus Bryconaethiops; species Bryconaethiops microstoma. The sequence continues at coordinate 7,680 of JBBJLS010070966.1, read as the reverse complement.
CTGAAACTGCGCCTTGTTGGGTCTTTGATTCAACTCATGTATTAATTTCCAAGTTTAGTGAGAGTATTTGAGAAGAAGAACTACCCACCAGGACCAGATTTGGGCACCTGTTTATTGGAGCACTGTCATTCAGTAAACGTGCTGATATTACACTTGGCTCTGTTATTTAGAAACGGGATGGGGTACGGTGAGTATCTCACTCTGGGTGCTTCTCCCCCCTAGTTATTCTACATCTTTGACAAAAAGCAGCTAACTTGACTTAGCAAATTAACCTGTGCTGATGAATTTTATGTAGTTGGCACCATATTTTCCAGTAAGTATGATTTTTTTCTGGTATCAACTGGTATTGTTAATGTTTGTGAGCCATGTAGAGCTATGCTGTAGGCTGGTAATGATGATATTAAAGATGATCAGAATAAGGTAGTGGAGTCCAGCAATTACATTATTAGTTGTCACCAACATGACACACTGTTATCTATAAAAATAGACAAAATTACAGTCAGGCGTCTGGACAGCTGCTACTACTGTTTTTAGCCGTTCACCATTTTTTGTCCATTCTTATATATAACAGGAAGTCACACTGTGTAAGAAACCACACAAACGAGACCTTTAGGGACTACTTAGCAACTCCACAGACAGGTTTGTGATTGTTTAGACTTCATGATTTTTACTTGTGAGCTACATAACTCTACATAAGATGAAGTGTAAATTAAAATATCAGAGATTGGGACACAGCTAGTATAACGGTTTTGCATCCATATAGCAGGTTTGTGCTTTTGCCTGCTTTAGTCTGATCAAGTCTCGTCAGTCAAACTCCAGCGGCCAGCGGAACGATGGCTTTCGCATCTGCCTGCGCCTCTAAACGGGCAGAAAACACCCAACATCTGAGCTTTTTTAATCCTTCACCTGCTAACTATATTACAGCCAGGGTCTAGTCTGTATCCTCTTTGACAGGGAGAAGAAAAACAGAAGAAAAGCATGTACTGAGGAGGCCGGTGTGATTTACACACACTCAGGGCACTGTTGTGTGTACACAGACACACACATACACACTCCATGACCCTCAGGAGACCAAGCCCGAGCGCTCAACCAGAGCTGGGCAAAAATGAGCAGCGAACGGAAGAACTCTCCGGAGATGGATAGAGATGTTCTCGCAACCAGACAACCAGAGCACCTCTGGGACAGAGAGAAAGAAAAGAGAGAGACAGAGACAGAGAGAAATATCAGGAAGAAGATTTTCCCTTCGGACAAACATCAGAGGAAAGCAGGAGCTGTTGATCTGATCCCAAGCCGCTCTCTCTCTGAGACTCAAGACTGTTCATCAGCCCAATCTAAACAAGGAAGGAGGAAACGAGGGAATGAAAAAAAAAAAAGCGAAAGGGAAAGGAAAAGAGCCAGCTAGAAATGTCTTCATCTTTCATCTTTAATCACAGCCTTCATTATCTAGCATAAATGCAAAGGCTGACAGTAATACAGGCCTGACGTCTCGTTCACAAGGACCCACGTCTTTTCAGGTTATTTAAACTGACCTCTCCAGACTCACAAATGTGTTTTTTTGAAGTTACTGTTGCGAGGCTGGTCAAGTTTTACAAAAACGTTTGTTTATCAAGCTTAATGGAGCTAATCGGCAGTCACAAATCAGCACAGCAACAATGAGCCTCTCAGGATACAGTGGATGGACGGAAAAAAGTTCATGGTATTTTAAAGAAGACCTACTGGACTCTCTCAGAGCTCCTGAGCTCTGTAATATTGCTGAATAAGTGTAAATATGTACGAAAGTACCAAAACAAATCACACAAGCTTTTTTATATCTAAAGTCCTGTCCCTTACACAAAAACACAAAAATGTTAAACACTGAGGACCCTCGAGTTACAAGGAATTCGACATAAGACGTTTCGAGTTTACGACGCTCACGTGAGCGAACTAATTTAGTGGCATGTATTAGAACAATACGCAGAATGGCGCCGTAGGAGTGAGGGAGTATGCTTATCTAAACACAAGTGTTCTGTTTGTGTTGCTTTGTTTGGTGACTTTTTGGCCTTTATCATGGCTTCTGAACGAATTTTTTACACTCATCTTCTGTCATTTTTTCGTAGTTATGTTTATAGATTTTACAACTGTGTTAGGATAGGTGATTAACTTTGGCTAGGGTATGTTTTGACAAAAGATGAGTGATGAGGTTAGATCTTAGGTCTTAGGACCGGATCTCTGTCATAACATGAGGACCCCCTGTGAAAAATAAAGATGACTTTATGTTTAAAAAAAAAAAACATATGAAAAAAACGTGTGATTACATGTGAAAAAACAATCAATCACATGTGGAAAAATGTGATCACGCCGAATATGAAACACAATGGGGTCACACATTTTTGTGTTGCTACAGTTTTTTCATTTGATCACACTTTTTTACACGATCACGTTTTTAATCGAAACACACTTTTAAGGTGTGTGATCATGTGAAGTGTCTACAAATCATGTGTTTACAAGTGAACATGTGAAGTGTCAAGATTTCTAGACACTTCATATGTGAAATACATGGCATTTTTCTGTAAGGGCCACAGCAAAAAATAAAAAATAAAAAATACTTCAATTGACTGAGACATCAGTGGTTTTCAATTGCTAATCAACACCTTAAGGTTTTTACACCTCCTTTTAAATTTGCTAAAGAAATCTCATGCCTAGTTTCCACAGGTTGACCTTAGTCAAACGGAAGGAAATCTAACATAAGTGCCCATATGCTTATGCAGCGCTTTGCAACAAATAAAACATATATGCATTAACCTACAGCCAGTCAATTAAACCTGCCTAACACTATTATGTCGTTAAGTAAATACGTTTTAATAATTATGCAAATGAGGTGTGTCTCAACACAACAATAACTCTAAATTCTGACAGAAAGACAGAAGGCCAGGGTGACATCTCTGGCCCACAAACATTACAGCAATTAGCTGTGAACACAAGTCACCACACACTCCTTGAAATTAGACAGAGCGCAGTGGAGCAGAGAAGAGGGATGGCTCCACAGTTTATGGCATTTTTCTAACCTTTCGAGTCACGAGGAAGGACATAATTCATCTTCCTCAGGAGCGGTCAGAAGGATGGCATGGGTGAGAGGCGTGGGCTGATGCTCTGTCTCTAGTTAAACTGTTTCGGAGTCTAATAACAGGAGTTTGAGAGCTTGGAATAAATTATAAACTTTACATCTTTTAGCTCTGCTTACCAACAAACTTTTATAAAAAGTTATAAAAAGAAAAACTATTATAAAAAGTGATGGACAAAGTTCAGGGCCAAGAGTACTGATTTTATCTTTCTATTTTATATATCTGTTCTTTTGTTCATTTATACTGATATCAATATGTGGAAAGAATTCTTGCATTATTTACAATCACTTTTGGATGGGCTGCAGTATACTAACTACATTTTTTGCATTTTTTCATTTAAATATTTGATTAATAAAAGAATTACAAGACTATGAAGAAAGAGTCAATGGAAATGGAAATTTATTACAATTAATTGCATTTTAGGTGCATGTTTTTGGTTTCGCAAATAAGAGAAATCAGTAATTGGACATGTGCCCTTTATGCATTCTTGTTTCCTAAGTTACAGCTGATTAGGCCACATTAGGCTTAGTGGCAGCGTGTTCACTAACTGTTAAAGAGGTCTGGGCTAATTTGATAATTGTCACATTCTGGAGAGAAACAGGATAACAAACAGATGCAGCTCCACAGAAATACACACACACACACACACACACACACACACACACACACACAGCCACACACCACTACTAACACATACACAGGTATAACACAGGTTTTAAAAATAAATGTGCAGGGGATCAAGGATGTGTCTATGAACCCTGTGGAAAATGAAAGCAGAAAACAGCAGCTTGTTTATTCATGGTACAACACTGCAGACTTCAGGAGACCCCTCTCAACACTAAAAGGGTTTTCCCCTTGCAGGAAGCCATCAATGCCCCACTTGTGCCTGGCACAGCAGCGCTCTGTCCTGCAGAAGCAGAAATATTTACTTTAATAACATTTAGCACGCTGAGGGCGCGTCAGCCCTGCTTTAGTGACACACACTTAAACTGTACTGGAGTTGTACTAGTTTTACTTAGAGAGGCCAATTATTGCTGGCCCGTCACAGTCATGAAATTATTTGCTCTCATAATAACCGCAATTATCAATTTGTCATTTTGTTTTGTATGGACCAAAACAAAACTATTTTGTTTAGTTCCATACAATATTTAGCAGTTCTAAAAACTACTCATGCCCCCAAAACAATTCTGACCCACCAAGGCATGTGCTCCACGAGACCTCCAAAGGTGTGTTGTGGTATCTGGCACTATATATAGGTACTAGGTAGCCATGCCATTTTTGGTTGACTATGAATAAGGTATTTTCCTCTAAAAACTTTTGACTACACAGCATCACATGCCTTTAAGCTCTGTAAAGTGCAAAGTGGGGTCTCCACAGATCGGACTAGTCTGAAAAGTTGTAAAGACTAGTTGTAAAGGCAGATCCCATGTTTGTAAAGACCCAGAGTTTCTCCAGCACAACAGTACTCTGGCTCTCCTGGCTTGCTTTCTTGCTAACTGACACATATATGGCCATCCACAAGATTTTCAAGAAAAGGTGATTTTTCAGACCAGGCCACCTCCTGCTGTTGCTTTTTGGCCCACTTCTGACACCCACATGTCCATTATAGGTACTTTCAGCAGTAGACAGAGGTCAGCATGGGCACTCTGACCGGTCTGCTTCCCAGTCCCAAGCGTAACAAGCAGCAACTGTGTGTTCTGACACCTTTCTATCATTACCAGCTTTAATGCTTCCAGGAGTTGTGCTACAGTAGCTCTTCTGTATGATCGGACCAGTGCTAACCTTCAGTCCCCTTGCAGTCCCCTTGCACATCAATGAGCCTTGAGCACCCATGATTCTGTCACTGGCTCTCTGGATGTCCTTCTCTGGACCACTTTTGGAAAGTACTAACCATGGCACACCATGGAACACCCCATAAGACCTGCAGTTTTGGAGATGCTCTGAACTAGTCATCGCAATTCAATTTGACCCTTGACAAATCTGCTCAGGTTCTTACACTTTGCAATTTTTTCTGCCACATTAACATCAGCAAGAACTGACTGTTCACTTGCTGCCTTCACTTTGGCAGAGTTGTGCACCACAGATTCTCATTAGGTTGAATGAGATCTTTTTGAAGGAAAAATTACACAGCCAACAAAACCACCTTCAGCAAAACTAATATAGAGTCATAACAGCTTTTCAGATTAATAGTGGGCAAGATAGTAGAAATATGAAATAAAACAATAAAACGATAATATCACATTATTAACAAAACAAGTTGGTAAAGATACTAGTATATTTATACTAGTGCTGAAATTATGATGAACTGTTAGTAGAAGGATTTTAATGTTTGCAAAAAATTAAACTTAAAAAAGAGCAGCAGGAAAAATCAAACAGATGAAAAAAATGAGAGAAATATGGTAATGGAATACTGGGCTGACATCCAATAATCATTACTATGCAGTTTTCAGTTAGTACACACTGGCTGCTTTCACGCAGGTTATAACTGGTTTAAAACGGTAGTTTTTATGATCCATGCAGTTGTTCAGTATGTCCTGACCATACAGTGACGTGATCTATCACAAAAACATTTCATCTTATTAGCCCCTCAGTCCGGATTCTCCTCGACTGCCTTTCAAACCTTCTCTCCCAAATCCAGACTGACACAGTATAAATTAGCTTCTGAGTGGAGGAGAGAGCCTCCACCCTGTTTACCTCAATTTATCATTCCATCTCTCCCTCTCTCTCGCTCCCTTTCCGTCCACTTCCTGACCACAGGCACTAAAGGGGTGAAGGGACAGAGGCGCTAGTGTCCAGTGCTGGGATTAATGGGTTGGATTTGGGGGGCATGGCATTATGTTGGACTCTTTAACTGCCGTAAGGTGACGCTATAAACAAGGCTTTTGGAGAGCATATATTACTCAGCCCATTAGACACAGACATGTTTTTTTCTTCACCTTTTTCTGTCTATAGTCTCTCAATTCAGCAATGGGCATTTAAAAAGTGTGTCTGCATTTTCAAAGCTGTAGTCTTTGAATATTTGAATACATTAGAAAATGGTTAATATTGCTATAAATAATATTACAACGGTTATAATGCTTAACATTAATTTTTTTATGCGCTATTAATAGAAGGGGTGACTGGTACTCACTAAAGGGTTGTTTTGGTACTCACTCTGTTTTATGCTCTACAATTCTATCATATATTTTCATTTGAGATATTTTCTTATTCAATTCTATTCACCTTTACACACGTTTTAACACACGGTTACTTTTTATTGGCTTAATTCAACATATTGGGGAAAAATAGAACATAAAAATTATGCCATATATTATATTTTATTTATTTTCCAGCAAGTTAAACTGTTAGCTATGATGCCATATGATTAACAAAAATATTTAGTTGTGACTAGTTCTTATATATGGACAAACCAACCCTAGGTGTAACACAGAAAGTCACATATTTTGACTGTGATATGCCTTCTGATTATATATATATATATATATAATCACACACACACACAGTGGTGTTTGCCCTCTTCCTGATTCCTCTTTTTTTCCATGTTTTTCCATATATAAATATTAGTCAAAGACAACACAAGTAAACACAAAATGTGGTTTTTAAGTGAAGGATTTTATTATTAAGGGAGAAAAAAAATCCAAACCTACATGGCCCTGTGTGACAAAGTGATTGCCCCCCTGTTAAAACATGACTTAACAGTGGTTCATCACACCTGAGTTCAATATCTCTAGCCACACCCAGGCCTGATTACTGCCACACCTGTTCTCAATCAAGAAATCACTTAAATAAGACCTGCATGACAAAGTGAAGTAGACCAAGAGATCCTCAAGGGCTAGACATCATGCCGATATACAAAGAAATTCAGGAACAAATGAGAAAGAAAGTAATTGAAATCTATCAGTCTGGAAAAGGTTAAAAGCCATTTCTAAAGCTTTGGGACTCCAGCGAACCACATTGAGAGCCATTATCCACAAATGGTGAAAACATGGAACAGTGGTGAACCTTCCCAGGAGTGGCCAGCCGACCAAAATTACCCCAAGAGCGCAACGACAAGTCATCCAAGAGGTCACAAAAGACCAAAGAACTTCAGTTAAGGTCAGTGTTCATGACTCCACCATAAAAAAGAGACTGGGCAAAAATGGCCTGCATGGCAGAGTGCCAAGACAAAAAACAATTCTGCAAAGATGAGTGGGCCAAAATTCCTCCACAGCACCGTAAAAGACTTATTGCACGTTATCGCAAACGCTTGATTGCAGTTGTTGCTGCTAAGAGTGTCCCAACCAGTTTTTAGGTTTAGGGGGCAATCACTTTGTGACACAGGGTCATGTAGGTTTGGATTTTTTTCTCCCTTAATAATAAAATCTTTCACTTAAGAACTGCATTTTGTGTTACTTATGTTGTCTTTGACTAATATTTAAATTTGTTTGATGATCTGACACATTTAAGTGTGACAAACATGAAAAAAATGAGGAATCAGGAAGGGGGCAAACACTTTTTCACACCAGTGTGTGTGTGTGTGTGTGTGTGTGTGTGTGTGTGTGTGTGTGTATATATATATATATATATATATATATATATA
>JBBJLS010070965.1:0-11463 GCA_037577275.1 Bryconaethiops microstoma | reverse complement strand
TTGTTAATAAATGCACACACACCTCCCCCGATAGCCTTACCGGAGGCTGCGGTCCGATCTCCTCGGTGTACGGAGTGAGTCTGTAGCTGAACGGCGCATTCCGGGACTTTGTCTGAAAGCCAGGTCTCTGTGAAAATAAGAGCGCAGCATTCTCTTGTCATAACAGCCTTATAAAATCTAGAGATACTACCCTTGCTTAGCCTTAAATTTTGAATTACACATATTAATTAAGGGTTTAATCTGGGCTGCATAAAAATAATCTTTAAAGGGAAGTAGTGCCATTCCTCCTTCCTCTCATGGGAGTTGTAAAGTTTTGAATTTAACTCTAGGTTTTTTTCCCTTGCCAAATAAATCTGGAAATGATCTTATCTAGTTCAGAGAATTGATTTAAGGGAATTTCTATTGGAAGTGCTTGAAATAAAAAAATATTGTGGAAGAATGTTCATTTTTACAAAGTCAGTTCTATGAGTAAGACCAAGAAAGGAAATGGAGTTCCATCTGTGTATGTCATTCCTAATTTCTTTTAAGAGGGGGCCATAATTTATCTCTGCAAGAGTTGTGATTGTTTTTGGTAAATATATTCCTAAATATTTTAATGAGTTTTGATCCCAGTTAAGGTTGAATTTCTTTCTAAGGGGCTCAGAGGGTGTAAAATTGAGAGTAAGAATTTGTGTTTTTTGGTCCACAATCTAATTTGTCTTTTCTTTGGGGGATAACTGAGATCACTGCCTCGCTCTATTTACATTTACGGCATTTATCAGACGCTAAAAGTGACTTCCATTCCCTAACTACAGGGGACAGTCTCCCAGGAGCAACTTGGGGTTAAGGGTCTTGCTCAGAAACCCAGTGGTGGTGTGCTGGAGGTAGGATTCAAACCCACAACCTCTTGGTCCAGAGACAAGTATCCTACCACTAGGCCACCACCACCCTTCAATTTCCACTTCTTTCTGTGGGAATTTGTGTCCATCCATTCTGTAGCATTTATGAGGTCACTGATGTTGGATGAGAAGGTCTGGTTCATAATCTCCGTTTAAGTTCATACCAAAGGTGTTGGATGGGGTGGAGGTCAAGACTTAGTGTGGCCAGTCAAGTTCTTCCACACCGAACTCATCCAGCCACATCTTTATGTCTTTATGGAGCTCACTTTGTGCACTGGGACACAGTCACGCTGGAATAGAAAAGGTTCTTCCTCAAACTGTGTCCACAAAGTTGGAAGCATGGCGTTGTCCAAAATATCTTGGTCTGCTGAAGCATTAAGATTAAGCTCTTCACTGGAAGTAAAGGGCCTAGCTCAAACCCTGAAAAACAGGTGTGCCCCAATACTTCTGTCCATATATATATATTTATATATATATATATTTATAAATTAACATATCAGTGTCATAAGAAAACTTAATCTTTATGTTAAATTTATTTTGAACTAGTTGGACCATGATGCTTCACTTGAACCCTGCTACATAATACTTACACAACATGTATTAGTCATGAGTTGTCATGACATATGAGGAGTTAACAGATCGTAATATTTGATGTCATGACTGCTTATTTCACATGCTAATTATTGCTGTGTACTTTAGTGAGGAGTCATGAAATAAAAAATCATGCCGTCTGTCATGACAGTTACTAAAATTGGTAACATGACACCGTTAGATTACTGAATCTGCTATGACATTTTTATGGCATTTATCATTATATCTGTATAATGTAACAGTGTTCAGGTTAGGTGTGAAGAGCAGCTGGTATTTTCAAATTAAATAAAAACATAATATTAAAAAAATATAATGACAGTGCTGATGAATCCTATCCATATACAGGACAAACAAAATCATGACATTTACCCATCACTACCCCTGACATACCTAAATACAAAACATCTTATTTTTAATGAATAATGAATAATGAATCTCTAGACTTATTATTCAGACACTTCTATGTGTAAGTTATGAGAATGAGAAAGCAGTGAGAGTGTGTTAATGTTTGTGATCTATAGAGGAAGACTAAGTGGTACCTAAAATTGTTGTGTTTGTGTTTGTGGTTGCAGATCAACAATGAGATTGAACTGGAGGCCGCTGCTATGCCAGGGCGTCCACTGGCGGAACAGACAGTGGAATTAACTGGACTACTCACGGGGGAGCCATGGAGCGAAGACCTCTCCGACCCCACCAGCAACCATTACCACTCACTCACTCAGCTCTTTACCCAAAAGGTGGGGTGTATACACACATGCGCACACGCACACAGACACAAACACACCCACACACACGCACACATACTCAGGCCACTGAAAGGATGGGACTCACAGATGCCTGCAGTTTACTGAACACTTGCCATCATACTTTTACTTGTATTGCATTTTCTTTGTGACTTTACACCCATTGTGTCTGTGGCAGATTTCAGCTGCACTGCAGAAGCTGTCTGAGTTCAAGAGCGTGTCTGTGTTGGAGTTCAGGTGTGTTTTGTTTGCCTGTTTTTTTTGTAAACAATGTATTTTAGGATAGCAAATCTGTTCCTTTTCATCTGTATACAAATAATGCACACACAAGCACATACTTCTTACTGGAGTCTCTCCAACCTTTGTGCTGTGTTCCCATCTCTGATGTAACTCTTGCATATTGCGTACTTTGTATTCCTATTGTTTGTTGTTGCTCTTTATTGTTTTTTGTTGTTCTTTTTTGCAGGCGTCAGATTGATGATTCAGGGTGAGTCGGGAGCTCCTCTGGCTTTCATTACTCGTTCACTTGCATAAGGATTGTTATTAAATTTTTCATGACTGAACATCATTACTCTGCATATGTATACTAGAGTACACTAACGTTTGGAATCGCTGTTATTTATTATAATGTGTATATTATATATAATATGAAACCAAATTTGATGGATAAACGGTTCCAGTACAGTTCTACCCATCTATCAGGTTCCAGCAATTTGTAAGAAGTGTAAAACTATTAAGAAATTTCTGATGCATTCAAAGTAGTGAACAGAGCTTAAAATGATAAAATAGCTGTATAAGACGAGGAATCTTTACACCCAGAATGCCTCATATTTTAAACGTTGGAATCGAATCTAATGGCAAATAACTTGGCCAAAAATATCACAAATAGATGCATAAATATGAGGCAGCTGGTGACCTGGTGCTTAGGGAGTTGCCCTTGCAATCGGATGGCTGTAGGTTTGAATCCCAGGACTGCTAGTGGCACCACTGAGGTACCCTTGAGCAAAGTACCGTTCCCGGGCGCTGTGTTCCTGGCTGTCTGCTGCTTCACTTGGTGAATGGATTAAATGCAGAAAAAGAATTTCACACTGTTCACACTGTGTGCTGTGGTGTGTTCACGTATGACAAATGGACACTTTACACTTACTCAAATAAAAATTACGCAACATTATGTCTAGAAATATTTTTAGTGCTCCGAAAATACCTATAAAATGTAAACATGTATTAGTCTACAAAGATAAAATTAACATTTTTTAACATTACCAGACCTATGAATAGTCAGAAAATAATCAGACCTTCCAGAATGTCAGAAAAAACTGTGCCAGTAACTGAGATGGTACCCTCAAATGGATGTCCTCATTAATTAGGGAACATTACTGTACCATTTTGCTTTGTGCTGTGTTAGTAAGATAAGTTAGAAAAATCTATTCAAATATACAAAAAAATCTAAGGTAAAGTGAATTTAATTTATCTTTAATCTTATTTAAGATGCATAATTGGACATTAAGAACGGTGTTTGACCCTTTCGGCACATTTACGTTATTTGTACACTGGGAGACTTTTGCTGACGTGCACAAATGTATGCGTGCAATTAGTGCGATTACACCTCAAGTGGGATCATAGCTACGAGTTGCCAGAGTGCCTGGATTCCACACAGGATAATCCTCTGAGTCTTATCACTACAGCAGCCCTGAGACTCACCTCTTATGGCCTGGTCCACATTTTGGCACTGGTGATATCATGTGGATATCCATATGGGTAGATTGTTTTTTTTTGCTTCTCGGTGGTTGCGGTGATGGTGCTTGGGGTGATGGTGCTTGGGGTGATGGTAGTTGGAATGTGCATAATTTCTATTACCTGCAAATGATGTACATTAACTTTTTTGAACTGTTATTCTGAACACAACATAATGTAGCCAGTACATTAGTGCTGTCTAGCAATGAACGGTCTGAAATGTCAGTGTGGTCAGACTTGCTCTAGTTGAGAACGAATGATCAAACACCAACAGTGATTAGATGAGTGGTATGGATGTAATGGTAGTGCGTTTATATAGATGGATGGACTGATTAACACAATTATACTCTGTTCATAGTGAAGAGTCTGTCCTGGTGCACTATGCAGTGACGCTACTGACAAGTGGACAGGTGGTCAATAGTGAGACTATGGATTTCATCAACCTGCAGTCCAACATGGTTGAAGGCTCCTTCAACGACTCAGAAAAACCCACTGTTGTGTACAGCCTCACTGACCTGCGGGCCTACATCAATGACACCCTGCTTGGTACTTGTCTGTATTTGATTACCTTCAGGTTTCGATGGTTTACTATCGTGCAGTGGAGTGGTCTCATGCATGTTTACTGTTTACAGGGGACACGTTCCAAGAGAAACATCAGCCTACACCTACGAAGGCAACACCACCACCTGAGACAACTGTAAGTTGATTATAACATGGTGACATATGCTGCCCACACCATCTTCTTTTAAAATACTGTCTGATTTTATAAGCAGCTGTTTATCTTTTACAGCTGTTTACTGCTGTTTATACACTATATGGACAAAAGTATTGAGATGCCGGACCCTTAAACCAAAAGGTTGCATTCAAATACATAGACCTTAGATTTTGGCATTTCTGTGGGAATTTGTGGGGATGGGCTTGAGGTCACGGCTCTGTGCGAGCCAGTCAAGTTCTTTCACACATCAAATTCATCCAGCCATGTCTTTATGGTGCTTGCTTTGTGTGCTGGGGTACAGTCATGCTGGAAAAAGGAAACCGGCCATTCCCAAACTGGGACCAAAATGTCTTGGTATGCTGTAATTAAATTAAATTAAATTTGCCCTTCACTAGTAAGGGACCCAGCCCAAATCTTGAAAAACAGGTGTGTCCCAATACTTTTGTCCACATTGTGTAGATGATAGTGCTGATGATTTTGCAACAGTCATTTTCATATTTACTAAAATATATTCCTTGCACTGAAAAGCTAGTCTTGCCTAAATAGTGATTTGACAGTTTTCTTTTCTGAACTATTGTTAACAGCACAAATTGTCTCAGTGGTGGTTTAAACACCTGAAGGTTTTGAGTGCTGAAAGGGGATTAAAATTTGTGGGGTATGGTATTATTCCAAAGAGATTTTTGTCAGTTATATTTTGGATTTTGTCAGCATGTTTTGTGGAGAAGTGATCTAAATAGTTTTTTTTATGTGCTTACAAATGGACAAAGCCAGGCTCGTTAAAAAAACAGTTTGAAAAGTTTGATAGCAATAATACATAACAATATTTTTACATAATATCTGATATATTAAGGACCTCCTTCTTTGTTTTTTTTTAAAGGTCGAAATACTCACAACATTAAAAACGGATTTACCTGAGAAACCCGAGGAAGGACTTACAAAAGGCGACTTGCTGCTGGACACCATCACATCACAAGAAGATGTTGTGGGAGAGAATAGTGATATGATTTTAGAGGAGAACACCACACCACCACCTCTTGTTGAGCAGCCCATCACTGATGCTTCAGAAGGTAAAAACCTGCACATACAGTTATCATTTTTAAAAAATGATTGCAACATGCTTTGGTAGACTTACTCTCCTCCATGTGTTTAGATATGGAGGTGCAGGAGGAATTGCTGTTGAACAGTGTTGTGGAAACCACACCCAGTTCTACTCCTACTGTAGGCTCCACCCAAGACGCTGATACCACTGACCCTGAACCTGCTTCTGGGTCTGGGGCAGGGGAGGATGATAGAAAGTCGGTTGAAGAGTCAGTTGAAGAGGCCGATGAAGACACAGTTGTAAGTAATGTGCCGGCAGAGGATTATGAGTCCTCCACCATCACCACCACGACAGTGGAGGAGGATCTGACATCACCTGATGAAGCACCTGCCCTGGTGACTACAGAGACTGTAGATACACAGATTGTTGAATCCCATGCACCTATAAAGCCACCAACAGAAGAAACTCCATCATCAAATCAGGCAGAGGAGGAGCTTGTGACTTCATTCAAAAGAGATGAGGAACCAGAAGGTACTGAGGTTCCTACAGAAACGGCGATTGAAGTCAATGAAGAAACAGAGGTCCCTCTAATAATTGAGGAGGACTTAGAAATAGTGGGGCAAACTGATTCCACCACAGTAAAAGACAAAGAAACAGAAAACGCTGAAGAAGATGATGATACTAACCTTTCCATAATGATGGAGGACGAAGATATAGTTGCTGTGAAAACAGACACACCGTCTGTTGAGATTACAGAGGCAGATCTTGCTGAAGATGAGATCCTTCTGGTCACCTTAGAACCCCTAAGTCCTGGTCACCACACACCTCTCTCGCCAGAGAAAGAGTCACCCTTCACCCTCATTACCAAAGTGACACCAGAGGAATCAGAGCCCACCTTGCCCTATGAAATCACCATACCTGAGCAAGACACTCATATAACAATAAGAATTGAAGAGGGTAGTGGGGTCACTGCTGTGCAGGGGGACGACCAGGCTAACATTGCAATGCCAGCCAACCCTGGCCGTTCTCTGATGGTGTTCTTCAGTCTGCGGGTGACCAACATGATCTTCTCAGAAGACCTGTTCAACAGGAGTTCTCCAGAGTACAAGTCCTTGGAGCAGAGGTTTCTAGAGCTGGTAATAAACCTCTTGTACTGTTATTATTACTTATTTTGCTGCATTTGCTAGTCTTTCTTCTCAAACAAAAACCTAGAAGTTTCAGTCTTCAAAAAGCTGTCCGAGTCCAAGTGAAATATTCTCCCGTGTTTGCTGAGGCAAACCAATTTGCATAAAAATATGTCTCTCAAGACTACTGAAATGGCGACTTTACAGGAAATATGCATAGGTGCATATACGTAAAAGTTCACTTTGTTTTCCTCAGCTGGTGCCATACTTGCAGTCGAACCTCAGTAACTTTGAGAACCTAGAGATATTGAACTTCAGGAACGGCAGCATTGTGGTGAACAGCCGGATGCGGTTCGGCAAGCCAGTGCCCCGAGGAGTCACGACAGCTGTCTACCTGATCCTGGAGGACTTTTGCAACACGGCTTACCAGACCATGAACCTCGCCATAGACAAATATTCACTGGATGTGGAGTCAGGTAGGTTCAGCGCTCAAATGTGGACAGAAAATGTTCAAATACAGTTTATTTAGTTAGTATTGAATTATACCTGCTCACAAACATAGTTTATCTCATGCAGATTATGCTGCTATGAGGCTTTATAATGTGAATGCTTCAATCCCACAACAAGGAGGAGCTGCGTAACAACATAGAAACAGGACCTTTAAAAATGAAGATTTCCATAAAGTTTCATATGTTTATTTGGGGATTTTTACAGTAAAACAGAGAAACATTTTTAACAGATTTTCGCGTTTTTGGGTTAATTGTGTCCAAGTGATTGTTTAAATTCTAAAAATTGTTTTTTTAATCATATTGGCTAAGGCTAGTTTAAGGCTTTAAATATTAGAAAAAGTAAAGCAGAAACAGGAAAATACCTTCAGGGTTCTAAGGTATGAAGTGCTTTGGTTTGAAAATAAGTCATTTCCAAAATCCCCCCATAATATATTTGAGTATTTAAAGCTTAAACAGAGAGGTTCAGAACAGGTTTGGTCTGAGACACTCAGTTCTGGAGAAACTCAGCGAGTCCAAACTTTTCACAGTGGGGGTCAGTGGAACTAGACGTCTGCTTCTAAAAGTTTCCTCACAGAAAGTTAAAAGTAACCTTTAGTAACCCACTAGCAACACCATTGCAAACACCTAGCAACAACCACAGGTACCACAGCAACCACGCAATCACACGTCGCATTTTCTCATGGAAATGCAGTCTAGTTATTATTATTTTTAGTAGCCACAAAAAACGCCCCTTTCCCGAGCTCCTGTGTGATTTTGGAACCATTCCAACAGCAAAACGCTTGTTAATATCTAGTAAGGTACACATGTATACAACTTTTTGATTGATCAGGAGTCAATAATTTTGCCTGTAGAGTTCAGTTCATCTAATGTTGGCCATTGTGATGTCACCTCACTCGGCAAGCAGTGCTGCAGTGCGGAGCAAAAAGCAGCCGCTAAACACACGGCATTGTAGTTTCAGTGTAAGTCTCACTGAATAAAGAGATAATCCATTTGCATTCGTTAGGGTGGTTTGAAATGAATTCCTGCATTTTGATTATGATTATTTGACTATGCATTATGATGTCACCTCACTCTTCCAGGCCCAGCAGAGCTGCTGAAAACACTGAGCATGGATTACAAATCAGCCACTAAACAAATAGCATTAGAAGAGACAAGCCCCGAGTCAAAAGTGTGTTAGTAAAGTCTCATTTGTAACTATGATTTAGGTTATTAATAATGAAATGAATCGTTTTCGTTAGAGTGATTTGAAATTATTTTCTGCTTAGTCGTGTCAATGGTTAACTTAGCAGCAGTTTTGGAGATTTTTCTCCATGGTTTTCTTGAGCTGTTTGTCTTCATGCACACCCAGTCCCACTGTGGGTGAAAATGTGGGTTTTTTTCTGAGCTATTAATTGACTGACTCTCAGGAATGATTGACATGCCATCACAACATAAGCACACCACTGATAAACCATCATCTTATACAAAGGTACGCCCTTATTTGGAGCTTCCATTTGTTTGGGTCGACAGGGTTATAGGGCTAAAATGCTTTAGTTTGAGAACAAGAACCATTTTTGCTGTTTTAATCTCTGTCTGTCTCAGCCATGCACATGCCCCCCCAAAGGAGAATTCCACTTACACGTCCAAAATTCCCCCCATTATTGTGGTAATGGTCAGCGGCCGCTAGAACTGAGACATATGGGGACTTTTATTTTGACACTTGGGCGTGTTTACCCCGGCCAGCTCGTCAGTAAGGATTCACAGCCGGCGCTGGTTAAGGAATAAGTCACATTTTGTTTTCATTGGTTCTGTGTTGTGTAAAGGTCCATAAGTGTATGTTCTGTTTGTCAGTCCACAGTCACAGTTAGCCTAGGTTGCACCAGCTATCTGTGTTCTGAAGTGGGTTTTTGTTTTGGCCCTCAAGACTTCTCGAGTTTTGGTTTTGTAAATAAAGAAATGCTGGAAAAAATGGAAATCCACGCCTTCACCTTCCTCCCAGACTGGTACAGCCCATTCGTGACAATAACAAAGTATTTAAGGTATAAACAGAGAGGTTCAGAGTGCGTATAGTGTGAGATGCTCCATCCTGGAGACATTTTGCGAGTCAGAATTGTTCACACTTTGCATTTTCTTGTGGGAATGAATTCTTGTAGTTATTATTCATTTTATAGCTGGAATTTGGCACCTCTTCTCCTCCAACAGTTTTTGAAATATTGGCATGGTTCCAATCTCAAAATGTCCAATAATATATGGTGTCATGTGCGTGTCATTTAACAAACGATTTTTGTCAAGTCGGCTCTGTAATATATGCAGAGAGAGTGGATGGTCGAGTCACCTTCAAAATAAGTGTTGAAGAGAGAGTCTGTGATGTCATGGCTAAGGTGGTCAGAATGGGACAAAATGTGTAGAAACACAAACGTGGAGCAAGACACACAGCAGACTCATAGACACTAAAGCTGAGGTCAGTTATGAAAAAAAGACACGTGTCACTGTTGATTGTGGTTTAATTAAAAGTAATCAGCCCTTGAATGCAGCTACGCGTTCAGCTGTCCTTAACCATAAATGGTTCGGTAAGTGGCTGTAAGTGGCTGCAAGTTAGCGCGTCCGTTGGTGGTGTCGTGGTAAAGCCCTGGGCACTGAATGAAAAGAATCAGAAGAGCCCTGGTTGGAATCCAACTCAAACTTTAAAAAAAAAAAAAAAAGAACACTACTTTTATATCAACCCTGCAGTCTAGTTTTATTATGACTTTTTTGGAGCGATAACAAGCTACTTGTTTTCTGAGTTTACATAGTGAAGGAGGAGTGATCGCTACAAATGTATGGCGGTGGTGTGCAGAGCATTGGTCCCATCCCTCCCACTGATCCAATTCAGCATCAACTACTTAAAAATGGCCACTATGATAGAATGCGTTAACACTCCATAAACACAGATAGCAGCACAGTTTGTCCAGGGGCTTATTGATATGGTACCATATCAATACCTATCCCTAGAATTTACCTTCACAGACACAGACACAATAATCACAGACAATAATATTTTCTCAAAAGTGTATACTTGTCTTTTTTTCCAGTGAATTTGTCACCATCTTTGTGAGGTTTGGACCATTCATATTGTATGTAACTTTGCCACTATTGTGGCAAAGTTAACCTTTTCGTGTCGGGTGTGTAGGGTCTTTGGATGCACAGTGAAGTTTTGTTTAGTCAAACCTATTTGTAAGTCATACTGTGTCCTACACTTAACTGACAGGTTTGGTCCACCTTAATGAAGAGCTGGATGCAGATTAAGTGGGTTTTGGAGGTTTTGCTGACACTTACAGTGGGGGACACTTACAGTGGGGACGTCCTTTGACAGCTCTTTGGTCTTGCCCATGGTAGTGGAGAGGTTGGAACTGAAGAAACTGATTCTGTGGACAGGTGTGCTTTATCCACATAACGAGTTAAGATCATTGATAGATTGATTGTAATCTGTGTGCAACATGGACACAGCCAGTTTGTGGGAGTCAGAAGTCTGGCTGGGTTGTAGGGGTTCAAATACTTATTTCACTCAATGACATGCAAATCAATTTATAACTTTTATATAACATGTTTGTTCTTGATTTTTCTTGATATCCAGTCTCTCTCCATAAAAATGAAACCACCTTTTAAATTAGAGACTGTTCATTTGTTTGTAAATCAGCAAACTTACAAATTCAGCAGGGGATCAAAAAGATTTCCCCCACTGTATATACAGCTCTCAGGTTTTGTCTTTTATACGTGCAAATATTGAACTGAACAGCTTGGCCTTAGTTTTTAAGAACTGATGACAATATTTCTCCTCATTTCCAAATAAAAATATTGTCCTTTAAAGCATAGCATAGCTTTAAAGGAAATAACAAAACACCAAAATAAGAGAAATGATGCAGTGTTTACAGAAATTGAATAATTCAAAGTAAACAAATCTCTTGTTCACTCTTTAACAAAATGGCAATAATTACATTTGACGAAATTCTAGTAGTGTTTCACCATCCAACTGGTCTCTTTGCGAGACGAGAGTGTTGATTACAGCCATGTTTTATACTTTTCCTCATTAAATATGATGTGATTCAGGTGATCAGTAATCAGTACCTCATAAAGCAGAATGAGGTGCTTGTGTAGGAATTTAACAGACACTG
>JBBJLS010070964.1:0-11464 GCA_037577275.1 Bryconaethiops microstoma | reverse complement strand
AGGAGGAATTTCGTGCTGTTCACACTGTGTGCTGTGGTGTGTTCTAGTATGACAGAATGGTCACTTTCACTTTCACAAGACTTCATTAGCTTTCATATTGATTATAAAATTCTACTATTGATGTATCTCTCACTATGATTCTGTAAACCTGCTTTGTGACAACAATGTTTGTAAAAATGTTAGTCTAACCAAGTGTACTACCTCACTTTACTGTACTACCTCACTTTATACTTTATGTACCTCTCATATTAAATTCCGGATTTTCAGGGCAGCTGTACTTTAACTTCTGTTTACTGCTATGACAGGCACACTCAAGTCCTATTATCTGATGAGCTTTTATTTTACCACTCGCTCAGTGTGGTTCAATGCTGCCAACCGCCTCTTGTGCAATATCATACGGTGCATTACGTGTCTTATCACACTATGCACTCAGCTGCTGATGACAATAAAGAACCTTCATCAGCTTTTTGTGGCCTTTTTAACATCCACTCTAAACAAATTTTCCTGGAAGATCTTTCAGAGGTTCCTCAGAACATCATACTAGCTAGCAAGAATGTTTTCTTTAAAAAAACAGTAATAATAATACAACAAAAATAGCAAAATAACAATATTAATATTAATAATAATAATAACGTACACTGCTGTGTTTAAGATTTAGTGTGCTGAACCAGCAGATCAGTAGTGCAAATGGTTTATGAAAAGTGACTTAGTGTCCGTGACATAAAAATATAATGAATGCAATAAAATGAAATAGCAGCAGGTGATGAGGAGATGAGACTAACATTCAATTACACTCAAATTGTATATTAAGCAGTTGAGTTGAGTTGTATTGCACAAACCCAATTTGGAGCTGAATGACAGACTGAACAGGATCATCTATCGAACGGGGAGGAGTTATAGTTTTATTGCCACAGGTAGAAAAGATTTCCTGTGGTGTTCAGTTCTGTATTTAGAGGCAGTGAGTCTTTTGCTGCGTTATTTGCCATGTTATCTAGTATTAATTAGAACTGATGGACACCTGAAGGGGGTAGTAAAAGGGAGTGTAAAAAAAAGCAGATGAGTGAAAAAAGATATCTTTCCATTCTAGCTTTGGAGTGCTGATTGTAGCCAGAGGAGAGCAGTAAAGGTAATTTGCTGAGTGTGTGATGGTAAGGCAAAACAACTACATCACCCTGCTGGGGATGACATTCAGATCATCAAATCGTAGAGAGGTGGTGATGACCTCTAATGCTACACGAACCTACAATCTGCAACATTAAAACTGTAGATCATTTAACTACAAGAATGTCTGTCAAATGCATTAAATATACAATATCATGAAATTTTACTGTTACTCTGATGAATTCTATAATTGTGAGCATGGGATAATGTGGATATTATGCTGCTAAAAGAACACTAGCCACCTACAAGTTTCAATATAAACAGAGCATAATTAGTCTTATATACTTTGATTAAGTATAGTGCAGACGATAAACATGCAGGTTGTGAAAAGACTGTATAAAATGACTGAATCATAAAAAATCAAATACCAATTGTTTTATCTGGTCATTTTGGTTCTTTTTGTCTACCAAATTTCATAAAAACTAAATGTTTGTCATGTCGTGCGGGTACAGAGGACGCAACTGCGGGATAGACTTTAGGACAAACAAGCTTTAATGAACTTAGATACAGAATGAGCTCAGGAGCTCCAAATGAAACAAGTCCTTAACAACACAGGTACAGGTTCCAGAACACAGAAGTCCAACCACTCCTAGTAGCTTTAAAGCTTGAGGGGGGAGCGCACTCGGCAGCTGTCCGAGTCACCTTAGATACTTTAAGGCTCACACGCAATGGTGGCCAGCAAGGTTGGTCCGCTTCTTGAGGACCCGTATTAGGTGAAAGCCTTCTCATCGACTTCAAAGAGACACAGAGAGAGATCAGGCTATCACCGTCTACTGTGCATGCTACGAGGAAGCCTTAGCCTAGCGGTGTTTCCCTCCGGACTCCAATCCGCATTCCAACTGTCACTTGAAGCGCGGCTGACTGGAGGCAGGCAGAGCTGGACTGGCAAGGCACAAGTCCCTGTTCCATTCATCCCACACGAGCTGTAATGAAAACTTATACAGACACAACTAGGATAGGAGATCGGTGACTGCACGCCCTCTCTCCAGACCAGCTGTCTTTTAAGCTGCGTCATGCAGAGAGGCTCGACACAAACAACCAATCATGAGACTGAAACTATTACACTAAACTCGGAGACACTTAACTTGAACACGAGACAGGTGTGCCTGTAATCTGGTGCCTAGCAACCCAGCTGACTCATGTGCAGAGCCTCCAGCCTCTACACCTGGGCTGCCCCAGCACAGAGTCCAGACACACCAACACATGACATCACAAAGACGGGACAAGACATGTGTACACTTAATACTCAGGGGACGGGGGCCGCTAGGGGCGTGACCAAGGCGACTGGATGTGACAATATTGGTACTACATAAAACCATTTTTGTTAAGTTTGTCCATTTAAAAAAGTGAAAATGCAAAGTTATATTTAAATATATGAATTCAAATATATATGAATTTTAACAAATTACTATATTCATACATGATATTGATCATTTAAGATGTCCAAATCTTATAATGTCTTCACAGAGCAACCTCCTATTTCATACATGTACATACATGCAATTCTCCAGGATCATCATGTGTGTATTACATGTCCCATGGGTTTCTGGGCAGTAGCACTTTTGTCCACTAGATTGCCATAATTGCTAGTGGCACCAACAACACTAGGCATGCACAATGGAAGTATTCCTTCAAAGATGAGGTGCAGTCTGCTCCTGGGGTGGTGCAGAGTCTGCCCTTAAGTTTGTTAAAAGCACCACCAACACTCTCTGTCTGCAATGTCTGCTGGTCAAGGCAGACCTCACAAAAGAGACCACCATTTTTAGTTTGGAAGAAGACTGATGTAGATGTATGATCAATGTTGCAACAAGTCATCAACAAAGTCAAGCCATCAACAGGCATTTCTATGGCTTCTGTGAAAGAGGAGCGACCAGGTCCTTCATTTGAAAACTGCAGAAGTTTCATCGCTGGACTGTGGTGGAACCAGGCAAATACCCAGAAGCAACTGGAAGAAACCAAAATCTTCCTTCTGAAACAAATGCTGTAAAAACCTTTGCAAACGTTGTCATGTTCATGTTTTAAACTATGTTTGAAGACACAAAAGAATCTGTGTGCAGCGATAGATCTTTATCTGTGTATAACAGTAATATCTCAAAGAATTGCTAAAACTTCAGTATTTATGAAGCTAAGCACCATTACTTTTATTAGAGGCTGAATTCATCTTCAGTGCAGCACACACATTTTGAACTCAGCCATTGCCTTTAATCTGGTAAAGACCAGATAAAATGCTCAGTTGATCTCATTGACGTACAGTTCACTGTAGTGCCACTTCAGGCTGTAGAGAACAAAGAATGCATTCCTTCTGCATTTATGCAGAACACCTGCAAACAGCATCTTTACCATTCACACCATTCTTCCCTCCTTGTTCCATGTTGAAACAGAGGTGGAAATCACGTTCTCTCTCTCTTGGACGTGAATGCACACACTCTCACATGCAAGCATGCACAGCACATGCTCACATGTCACTCACTCACCTGTTCAATCACCCCTTCACTTATATTGAAAACTACAAATATACTGATGCTCACATGAATGTTGTATTTGTGTCTCAGAATAGACTGTGCTAAAAAAATATTAATTTATTTTCACCAAGGTGTCTTCATTGTAGTATTACATTTAGTAATCACATTTGTTAAACAGCCTTCAAGACTCGTTAATATTACCTTCTTTCCTTATACATTGAAAATTGTAATATTTATGATTTGATGATACTCATGAGAGTACTGAGGGGCGACCCCACACAGCAAAACTTTATACACTACCAGTCAAGAGCTTTTGCACACACTAAGATTTTTTACATTTGCATGTTACTCACTTAATATTTAATAAAAAATACACTCAGTATTTGTTAATATATACATGTTTACCACTTGTGTACCTTTATTCGCAAGAAAATGTAATATTTTTATTAATCACTACTGACTTGTAAAACACCACCTGATATATTTATAATTATAATTTGGATCACCAGACTAGTGTTAGATATTTAAGAGTGACAGTCAGTGGGATGAAACGCTTAACTATTTAAAGTGAAAAGACAGTTTAGAATTTGTCATCACCACATAACCAGTTAATGGTATGTCAGACATGCACTGTTACATATACTTTCCATGTTATAAAGGATATTCACTCAGCAACTTTCCAATGCTAAACAAAAATAAAAATCTGCACTTTATGAAAGAAATGGAAAAGTGATTTTTTTAAAAATGTGGTGTGCAAAAACATTTGACTGGTAATGTACACATATCTAAAGAAACATCATCTAATTGCCTTGGTTTTTATAAATGGAGGATTTGTGTAGAAATGCTAAATATAAAACTAATCCTAATCCCGCCTCCTACTTTTAGAAAGGACATTGTGTTACTTTTAGAATGAGAACATTTGTAAAAAGCTAAAAGCAAGCCCTTTAGTGTCACAGAAAACACACATAGCACCTCTACCCACCAAAACAGCCTAATAACACAGGTCAACAAAAAATAAAAATAAAAACGCAGGCACCAATCAAGTAACTGTTTCAATATTTTCAGTGCGAAGTCACATAGGCACACACTGTGGCATAGATATAGTGATCAGTGTTACTCAGCTACCAGTTTCTTCAAAAACACTTAGCATATGATTATTAATTATACCACTATCATGCAATATATAACTAGCTTCATCACAAAAACTGTACGTGCGGGAAAAACTAAACACAGATTTGAAATCAGCATGAAAAACACTACAAAACCCACATAAACTTATCTCTGATGATTTTGACCTGTTGACCTGTGTAATCCACAAGACATGCATAAATGCACAAACCATGCATGTATAGAATGGGAGTTTGTGTTGATCTAATGGGAGTGTGTAACTGATTCTAATGCTGAGTTTTAACAGCCTAGACTGATGCTATACAATATAATTACTAACAGAGCATGAGATTCATATTAATTTCATTTTAAGCATTTTACACACAGGGCACAGTGCATTTTGTTAATCCTCTCAGATGTTCAGTCAGGCTGCTGAGCAAAAGAGAGCAGAATCAAGAGAAAACAATAATTGAAAGGAACCACAGAACTGACCGGCAGCTCATACAGTCCTAAATTCCCAATAGGTGCCAGTCTAGCACTGCAGAACAGTTTAATATGACAACTGTGATTACAAAGGGTGCTCTTCTCTGTCTGCGCTTACAGTGATGGGCTGTCTGTTACATGGACTGCAGGCCTACAGGATGCAGCCAATTAGTGCTCAGCATAAGTAGAATAAGTCCTTCAAGCCTGTTATAACCACATCCCAGGTGGCACCTCATATAAATGCTTGAGCGAATGCCAAGTGTGTACAGCAGCATCAAGGCAAAGAAGGCTATTGTGAAGTATTTGAAATAAGAACCTGAAATAAACCAAAATGTTGTATATTGTGCTATAACGCTATTATTACATATGTGTTCACTTTCTTATATGCGATTACTGTGTTTACAAAATGTTAAACATAGAAAAATCTTTATTTGTGCATTCTATATGTCTGAAATGTATTCTTTCAAATGAGTAATTCATCTACTTTGAGATGCACTTATTGCTGACACAGGCTATTAATTGCATTCGCACAGCCTGTGTTATCTCCATAGAAAAGCACTGACCAGTGGAACAGGATGGTCTGGACAAACCCAATGCTGTGCGCCAGGTGATTAAGCAATAGAACATAAGAGAAAGTGCATTAATATAAATAACATATATCATCACAATGATGTTATTCATGATAAAAATTTATGCAGCAATTTTATGCAGCAATTCTGACAAATAAAGAACAAGTAAAGAAGCCATGAACATTGTATCAAATGATTTAATATTGGCAAGCCCTTAAAGCGGATTATTTTAAAGCCGGTCTGCAAAGCATTTCACAGCTCATCTTGTACTGTGCAGCTCATCTTGTGTGGCTTATGAGGCTTATTCTGACATCATGGCTGCTGAAACACTCTTTTTTCAGAATCTGACCGTACAGGGTGCAGGTCAAATATAATCTTATATCTGATTGGAAGACTCTTTGAACTGTGGTTGAATTAGGAAGTCTTTTAGATGTATTTTTTCATGACGTGCCTTAACTCATCTGACGGTGGTTGTTCACCAAGGTTATTTTAGGTAATTTAAACATCATAGCTGTGGTGTCTTAACAATGGGGTCTTCATTTAAAAGACATGGTATGATGTTGAACCTACCACTTTATCATTTTTTCCTTTCATTTTAATTTTTTGTATAAGTGTATTTCATACCAGAAGGACCAGAGGAAGATGTTATGTACACAAGATTGAAACAAGTCAATATCTCAAAATAAGAAAAATGTTGGCCTGTGAAGCAGTATATTGGTTTCATACCATGTTATGAGCAATATGGTTTAGAAGCACAGAAATTGAAGAGCTATGCCCACTAGCCCTAACCAATCCTGGTCTCACAAGTTTTCATGCAGCCATCACGAAATACAATTTAATCAAAATATGTGCTGCGATCACGATTTTTTTTTGTGCTAGGACAATGTTTCACTTTTTTGTGCTAGGACAACGCTTCACTACCCTGTGTATGTAACTGGTGACTGAGGGAGAGTAGGAGAGAAATGAGTTGATTCTTTATCATTTTTGTTTGCAAAGCGTTTGAAACAGGTTGACATGCCATGAGACGGGGAAAGTCCCTAACCCTAACCTTGACCCTAAACCTAACCATAACAGTCAACAGTTAGCGCAGATACTGGCGCAGTTACACACTGCGCATTAAAATTCATAGGGTAGTGAAGAATTGTACTAGCATGAAAAAAGCCCTAAGTCATGATCACAGCACGTATTTTGATTAAATTGTATTTCATGATGGCTGCACGAAAAGTCATGAGATCAAGTTGCCCTTACCATAATTACTGGCTCATGGAAGTTCCTATGCATTTGCAGGCATGACACTGATAAATGCAATCAACCTAGCACACACCTGCTGAATGTATAATTCTGTTTACTTGTTTCGTATGGTTATTAATTCACTTTTCATGCACTTCTTTTTCAGTTGCAGATGAGATATGAATTAGTGAATTTATGAGTTGACTTCATTAATGCAGTTGCACAATTCTCAAATTAATCCCATCCATTTACATCATGAAGTGTTCTCTAAAACTGTGACAGTAAACACATTTACATAGAAAGAATTAACTACAATTAACTAATTGCTAACTATGAAGTAAAAACCCTTGTGTAAGTACACGTTTGAAGTCATCTTGAAACTAGTCACTTTGCAAGGCAAAAAAGGAAAAAAATAGCACAACTGGTACATCTCTGCAGATCTCACATGTTCAAATGGGCAGCTGGATGGCCTAGTGCAGGCCTATCCAACTAGCGTCCCGCGGGCCGGATACAGCCCTTTTGAAATTTTTTATAGCCCGTGTGGCAAGGATGGTAGGATGGAACCGCTAATTACTACAGAATAAAGATTTATACAGTAGCCTGACTATGCCACCTAAGGGAATTTCACCCAAAAGAGTAGGAAACAAAACCAGATTGAACTTAAGATCACTCAGGTCCGAATTCACACCGAGACATGATCTCCGCAGAAGTGGTACAATATTTGTATCAAATACAGAAGCTGAAAATCAACAAATAACCTGAGCTACCCATTGGATTAACTTGCAGCTAAAGCAAGGAAAAAAAAAAAAAAAAAAAAAACATCACTACACATGATCACACTCACTCCACACAAACACACGTGACTCGCTGTAATTTAGTACCAATGACTCAGAACCAAGTCCAGAGCCAAAAGTCAAAAATACCATAAATGCAAAATACAAAAACCAAGGAGAGGGCGAGGCAAAAAGCGTGAAATCAGAGTCCAGAGCAAAAGGGGTCAAAACCGTAAATCCGTATATCCAAGAGTCCAGAGGGCAAGGCAAAAAGGGTAATCCAAAAAGACAAGGCAAGGTCATAACAAGAGGCAAGAGACAAGACTAGTGAAACGCTCGGTAACTTGGTTAGGCAAGAATACTTCGCAGTGAGTGTATGTGAGCATGGTCCTTATATACTCCCCAGGATTAGAATTCAGGTGAGGGTGATCTGTTTCTGATTGGTGAGGAGGAGATCCTGGAACTGGAGTCCTCCCTGTTCCTGGATCGGGACTCCACCTCAGCCCTGTGTCTCACAACCCAGATATTTATATTTATGGCATTCGGCAGATGCCTTTATCCAGAACGACTTACAATCATTAGTTACAGGGACAGTCCCCCTGGGGCAAATGAGGGTTAAGTGTCTTGCTCAAAGACACAATGGTAAGAAGTGGGGGTTTGAGCCTGTAACTTTGTGGTCATCTAGTACACAGGCAAATGTTTTACCCACTAGGCCACTACCACCCTAGATCTTTTATCATAAGAAAAGGTGTCAATCATCTACTGTTGGGCACTGGAGAAGGTACTGTGCCCAACGTGGCCAATCAAATAAGTCACATTTCAAACACTTTCATGATTTATGACAGTTCCCTTCAGCAATGGCAAAAATGTCACAGTTATGCAACAGTCACACATGCAACAGCTTGGTGATTTCTTTTTGGTGATTTCTGAAGTGAAATGACATCAACACAACCTCTGCCTCAAACTTTCACATTTATCTGCACAGTAACTTTATATTTGATAAAAAAATTAAACAGTGCTTAGTAATAATGTCTTAGGCTGATGTTACAGCTTGCAGACACCTAACTGTCTATCTGTTATTTTAGAAATATTTGCTCACTCTTCCTTGCAGAAGATTTCTATTCCTGTGATACTTTTGGGATCCTCTTGTATCCACAGTATAAAATATTTTCAAATGATGAAAATGGAGTATAAACTTCTCAAGTAGTATATTTTGAATTTTGAGGAATGTTTTGATCATTGCCCTGCTGCAGAAGCCCACCTTCTGAATGTGTCACATCTGCTTCCAGAATTTCCTGATATTTACAGCACTTTTCATAATCATTCATTTCTCAACCCCCCACACCCCATACATAGTGTACTGTATGTATATATATATATATATATACAAGCGTACAATACACTATATATATGTATGTATGTGTATATATATCTACTATGTACAACACATACAAATGTCCATATTTATATTTTTTGTATTTGTTTTAAAGTGTACTTTTTATTTTATTTTGTTGTGTTATATAGCTTTTAGTTTTGCTGCTCTCTACTTTCTTCTTTCTGCCATAACAATGCAAATTTCCCACTTGTGGGACTAAAAAAGGTATATCTAATCTTATCTTACCTTTTATCTTTAATTCATGCAAGCACATTTTCTTTGGTATAAGCAGGGTAAATACAGTAATGACTTTATTCAATTTACAGTAATAAAAATACAGAGCTTTAAGAAGAACAAAATGAAGAACACTCGTGATGCTCCACGGGGGAAACTGTGGACTGGAGCTGTCACAGATGTGTCATGGGGCAGCAGCCAATCAGCAGCAAGGAGAAATAAATAACGTTCCTGGATTGGCTACTTTCATACCTCCCGCCTCTGAGTACAGCTGACTGTGACGTCAGGGCCTCGTCTGCCACGCCCCCCCCATCTTCGTGCTGGTAGTTTATGTTTGGGGCGGCGCTGAGCAGTGGAGGCTCATTCTGTTCAGGTGTCTGATTGCCTCGCTAACCGCCGCGCCCAAGCACGAGGGGGCGTGGCAGATGAAGCCCAGACGTCACAAAAGCAAAGAAATGCAGAGGATATTTGCGGTTTACGCGAACGTGCGGAGGTTCCAGCGAACAATTTATTTATTTTTAATCTGCGAAAGACGATGTATATACGATTGCTGAACCGCAATTAAGTGGGGGTTTACTGTACTATAAGTCTGTATACAATACTGTATTGTTATTGTCTTCCTGTTGAGTCGCCCCCCATAGTATTTTATTTTTTAGGTAAGGTTTTTGTACATTCCGAGATATATTTATATATTTATATATATATAGGTTTAATTATTATTCATTCCCCCTTTTTACCTTCATTGTTGATCTGTCCGAGTGGGCTGCTGTTGTGTTGTATGTTGCATCTATGGTCCAGGAGGACGATATTTCGTCTCACTGTGTACTCCATGTATATGGCTGGGATGATAATAAAGCTTTACTTGACTTCACTGTGCTGTTTCTTGTGACACTTGCTACACAACCCCAAAACTTAATTGCTGGGAAGGTGTTTTTTGCTGCTACGTTTTCCTTCGAATCTACGTCTGGTGGCTATGGCCAAACAATTTTTATTTAGTTTTCAGTCCACAGCACTTGTTTTTAAAATGCCTCTGGCTTGTGAAGATGTTTTGCTTACTTTAGACCTTTGTGTTCAGGTTTTGTGTTGAGGTTGCACAGTAGAACAACCACTTCTGTGCCAGCTAAACTTTTACTACTTATGTTTTTATGTTAATCAAATGCATTGTAACTGTTCATTAATATTAATGCTACATTTGGCCTGGGCTGCGCAGACATTTGTAAGACAGCTGTATTACGTGTCTAATCTGTCATTTTTGAGGAAGTACAATGTTATAACCACCTTGTGAATTTATATTTTGTCCATTTCATTTTGTTATTACATAAAATGTTACATAAAGTGTATTATAGGTATAAAGCCTTTGAATGGTATATTTGAGGTTTTCAAAACCCTAATACCTATATATTATAGCTAGCAATATATTACATCAACTCCTTATTAATGCCCATGGTTTTGGAATGGAATGCCCAACGACCCCAACAAGGTGCGATAGTCGGGTGTCATACTTTTATCCATGCAGTGTAGTACATCATTCCTTACACTGTAATAAGGGCACTGGAAAATAATGCATTACCCTGCCAGTTTAAGTGTACCTTGACTAATGTGCGGTATCCATTCCCAGGTGTCTCTGCGTCAAAATCGTAGTGGTGATAGACAGCAGTGAAGCCAGCGACCAGCGCTTCCACAGCACGGCCATGTTCCTGAATCCGTCTCATTGTCGCCGAAAGTTGACTGGTGGCTTCACTGTACAGCAGACTGACTTGACCAGAGAGGGCACAGATGACATCCTTACACACTTTCTCCAACGTATTGAAGGCTACTCTGTGGTCCATGTTCAGTGACTGAAAGAGAAAGAGATAGATAACAAAAGACAAAGAGACAGAGGGAATCAGAAAGAAAGAAAGACAGATAGAGGAAGAGTAAGACAGAGAGAAAGAGAGCTGTGATCTCTTGATGAAAATGCATACACAAACATACACACACTCAAACATCTGGACTTTATGTGAGAGTGATTTTGTGCAAAGAACTTCATGAACATGTTTTGTAGCCCATAGACCTGTTATAACTAAAGTG
>JBBJLS010070963.1:0-11465 GCA_037577275.1 Bryconaethiops microstoma | reverse complement strand
CATAGAAAATTCTTAACATCAGCTGGAAAACCAATTGCGAATGCTCAGTTAGTTTCTGATTTACTAGAAGCTATTCTGATTTACTAGAAGCTATTCTCTAGATTGCAGTT
The DNA here is from genome assembly GCA_037577275.1 of Bryconaethiops microstoma. Taxonomy (NCBI): domain Eukaryota; kingdom Metazoa; phylum Chordata; class Actinopteri; order Characiformes; family Alestidae; genus Bryconaethiops; species Bryconaethiops microstoma. The sequence goes on along the minus strand of JBBJLS010070963.1, from coordinate 11,355 downwards.
TGTAAATGTACAGCTCACACATCAGCAAGGGATCCCGTCTCTGTGGGTAATTGCTTTGCTGATGCTTCTGCTAAACAAGCAGAATTCATGCCACTCACTACTGATCATATGTGTTTGTCTGTTCCTAACATCTCACTGAATTAAGTACAGAAATTGGCTACTGCAGGGGAAAAAAATCACATGGAAAATATTGGGGTGCATGTGTACTAATGAAGGTTTGTTGACTTCTCCCCAACAGCTACCCTGCCTTCCAGCGGTTTGTTTCCCAAAGTGGGCAAAGCTTTCCCACGGGTACACACACCTCTCAAAAGGGGGATGATAGCGATGGTACACTTAATTTAAGGTTTCACTTAATTTGCTCAAAGTGTTTGTTGTGCATCCAAAATAACCCAACACGGGGCCAGACAGCCTCTGTGGGGGCACACCCACCTCCAAATTTTCCGTTTGACAATCTGCAAATTGACTTCATTGAGCTGACACCAACTGAGGGTAAACGTTATTGTTTAGTCTTAGTGGACATGTTCAGTAAGTGGGTCGATGCTTTCCCAGTAAAGGCTGCAGACGCACAATCAGTAGTCAAGGTGCTGGTACGGGAGGTGATTCCTAGATGGGCGATTCCTACTAAAATTTATTGTGACAATGGGCCTCATTTCAGAAATCAGATTGTACAAGCTCTCAGCAAGTACTACAACATTGATCTGCAATTTTACTGCGCCTACCACCCTCAGAGTGGAGGAGCTGTGGAGCGCATGAATGGCATGTTAAAAAACAAGCTTGCCAAGTGTTGTGAAAGTACAGGCCTTAATTGGGTCCAGGCCTTACCACTCACTCTGTTTGAGATGAGAAACACGCCACGGGGTGACAGTGGATTGACTCCATTTGAAATCATTCATGGGAGAAGTGGACAGCCAGCACTAACAAAAGTTGTGATTCCTGAAGGACTAAGTCTGGATCTTAGTGAATATTGTCAGGGTCTACATACTGCTCTGAGTCTTTCTCATCAACAGGTGAAGGCGTTGTTACCAGTTCCAGGGCAGGAGGCAGGACATCCTATCCAACCTGGTGATTGGGTCGTGATAAAGGACTTCGGACGAAAGAGGTGGAACCAGCACAGGTGGCCAGGACCTTTCCAAGAACTCCTGACGTCTCCCACCGCGGTGAAGGTCCAAGGACGTGTGACGTGGACGCACAGGTCCCATGCAGAAGGGTTTCAGAGACGATGATGATGCTCAGTCTGTGCATGTTAACCCTTAACCTCCTGGTGGCAACACTCGCCACGGGAGAAGGACAATTTGAAAACGGGATTCAGAATAATAAACATTCTGTAAGGTGTCGTCATAATGTGGCACGTACTTTGGCTTTAACAGTGCAGGAACAAATGCTTCCTAAGACTTCTTGTCTGACATGTCAATCTTTTTCACAGGCTTTTATCTCTGTTCCTGTGACTGCAGACCATGCAATGTTGCTTAAAGGAAAATGGGAGAATTTTGATTTACCAATATAGTGGGTGATACGAGCACAAGCTCTTATTGAAAGAAATCAAACTCTTCAGGTACATTCCTTACATAAGGTAGTTCATCCAGATGTAGACACATTTTGTAAACCTCAAGTATTAGCACAAGTTCGTTCCTTCCAGATTTATGAACACCCACAAGCGAAGTATTGTCTGTGTAGACAGAGAGCACGGGGGTATCACCTGGGAGAGGAAAAGTGTAAAAACAGGGTCTGGTTAGATAAGGGGGGAGGAACAGCTGTAGCTCTAATAAAATTAATGGACTTGCATGGGAAATTATTCATTTGGCTAATGAAACTGAACAAGCTGTATCTATGTTAACAGTTTTGACTGCAGGGATTATTTTCATTGTAATCCTGATTGGTGCTCCTGTAATGATTTCCTGTGTTTGGAGGGCACTATCTGCCGCAGTGGATGCAATGACTAAACGTACTGATACTTTTGTCCGACTGCACGTGACAGCTCTGACTAGGCTTAATGACAACTTTATGTCTTTGACAGGGGACGATTCTTTTCATGATTCGTGGAGTTGTGACTAAGATGTGTAAACAATCCATATGCATTAATGAAGTTTGCATCGAAAGGGTAGCTCCAGGGTGTGAATGGAACAAATAATGGCATGTGATTGTTTAAGGGGGGAATGTCGGAGAAAATTTACATTTTCATTATTTTCTTTTATATTTTCTTTTGATTAATCAATTTGTATTCTTGGTTTCTTATTTTAGTTAATCCATGTATGCTTTGCGGCAATGTATCCATTGTGTATAAGCATACGTGGAGGGTCAAAATACATATTGGGTGTGTTTCATGGAATTGAGGGACTTGTTGTTTTTTCTGGTTCATTCCTGCTTAAATGTGCACTTCTCAAGAGGGTCAACTGGGTCATGGGGAGTTAGATAGTCATAATTAAGATATGTGACGGCAATAACGTCTTTCTGGGGAGGTCACAGATGGCACCTGGAGCCACAGAGAGTAATTTTCCATTCTTCTTAGAATTGCATGGTTGTTTCAGAGGGAGGGCCTCCATATATAGGCTTGCATAATGACTGTTTCGCTATAAATTGTTTCTGTTCAACCTGTATGATCCGACAACGGATCTGGACTGCCCAGTTCTGTTGGCTCCTCTTGCAAGAGTTAATAAAACTGATTCTGATTGCTTTGAGCAAAAGAAGGTTGTTTGTACTTTTTGCCTGCTTCTCTCACCCAAGTCAGCTTTTTGCTGCGACAAGACGTAGTGCCCCCACATTAAAAATGCTTCCGGCGCCCCTGCACCTCACTATCCATGTCATCAACTTGTGCCGTCAATTTCACCAGTTCTGCCACCCATGTTAGAGTGATATGCTGTCCCAACTATGTTCCCATCTTATGCAAAATTACGGATTGGCCGTGGGCGTTTTGCTTCATTGAAGGCAAGAAGAAACATATTCAAGAGTTTTAAAAAAGGTTTTTCATTTAATTTGTCTTTCCATTGATCAAGGGGTGCCATTGACTTCCCTCCTTGGCAAGCCTTTTCTCGCTCCACAGCCTTGATAACACTTTAATGCTCTTTGCTAGCTTCATGTTTATGAAAAACCGGATGGCTAAAAAGTTTAGCCCTCACACAGTACACACTTTTAATTATAAATGGGTTGTGGTAATTAGGGAGCCAATGAGAATTTGTACGCTTTTGCACCGTGAAGACTGAATACTGCAGCGCATTTTACTGCATGCGAACTTGCATACCACTTATGCCAAACCCTGGGTATGTATCAAAGTAACATTCACATCAATGCCAGAATCCAAGGTTTCCCAGCAGAACACTGCCCAGAGCATCACACTGCCTTCACGGGCTTGCCTTCTTCCCATAGTGCATCCTGGCATCATCTTTTCTCTAGGTACGCAATGACACACAGTCCACGTGAAGTAATAAAAAATGTGATTCATTAGAACTGCAAGGCCGACTTTTTCCATTGCTCGCTCTGTAGTCCAGTTCTGATGTTCATGTGCCCACTGTAGGAGCTTTGGGTGGTGGATGGGGGTCTGCATGGATACTGACTGGTCCATGTAGGCCCATACACAGCAAGCTGTGATGCACTGTGTGTTCTGACATATTTTTTGTCATAGTATTAACTTTTTCAGCAATTTGTGCTTTAGTAGCTCTTCTGTGGGATTAGCCTCCGCTCTCAGTGCACATCAATGAGCGTCAGAGAGCTAGAGCGACCCTCTAGCTAATTCACTGGTTGCCCTTGCTTGGACCACTTTTGGTGGGTACTAATCACTGCATACTGGGAATGTCCCATAGAACCTGACGTATTAGAGATTCTCTGGATCTTGTCAAAGTCACTCTTGTCAAAGTCACTCATTTCCCAGCTCCACTTCAAGAACAGATACGAGATAATCGGTGTGTTTCATTTCATGTCAGCGTTTTTTTCATGTCAGCGTTTATGGCTGATCAGTGTATTTACACACGTGTGCTGTAAATTGGTTCAGGAGAAGTGTAACATCTCAGTGTGATACATGTCATATTTCTTTGTATTTTCTGTATATAAGATTGATATTGTATTGTTCATTTATACACTATATATATATATATATATATATATATCATAAACATTTTATATATACAAATAATACTTATGTACATATATTAACATTTATTTTTATATTTATAAATATAAATCCATATTGCACTTTCATATTGTATAATGTATGTTATTATATATTATATTGTTCATTGTGTTTTTACATACTGTTTTTGTTTTATACTGTTGTGCTTGAGGGACACCATGGACCGGAATCAAATTCCTTATAGTGCTCGCTCACATACTTGGCCAATAAATGCAATTCTGATTCTGAATGATTGTGAAAACCGTAAGTATTCGTAAAGTGTTAGCTATTTACACACAGTGTTTACTACATTGTTCTTTCAGTATAATTAATTGCACTGTTTATCCAAAATGCATTTTTGACACCATTATTTACAAATGCAAATGTATAATTCATTAAAATGTAAACATCGTTTGAATAAATGTACATATTCATATATTTTAGAATTTAAAAATGGTCTTCTACTGAGACCTAAAGGTAGATAGAAAGACACAAACATGCACACAAGGTAGGTGTTTTCCATGCTGTGGCTGTTGCTCCTTTTCATTTCTCGTCTATTCCACTTAAAAATTACATGCAAGCAACATTCTCAGAAGTGCAGTGTAAGCAGATTTGCAATCTCTAGACTTGCTACATGCGAATGCATTCTAATGGTGGCCTCGAAAGTAAGTGTGCTTTGTGCGGTGATCCTAGTTGTGGTACATTCATGATGATAAACATGTCATATGTGGTTTTTCTTGCGACTCAGCACACACAGCAGTTCCGCTCTACTGACATTCACTTAATTTCTCCCACCACATCAGGGTGCTGAGTTCTGCTCCTTGCTTACTGGTAAGTTTTTACAGGTTTATTCTGATTTTTTACAATTTTTAATATGTGCAAAAAAAGGTATACGGAGAACACTCATTAGTAGTAAAACCCAAAAAAAAAAAAAAAAATGTGCTGCACTTTAAGAAATGCCACATTTCATCTTGGCAAGAAGACCCAATCAGGAATGTGTGTGAAGTTATTGTATTATACAATTATTACAATGTTGCCTTAATAAGTAGATTGCAAATAATGTAACTACAATCCAAAATGATGTCATTTTAGGTCACTTCATTGTAGGTTTTGTGCTGTTAACTGCCATTAGTTGTATGTGCATTGATAGCTCTGAGGATTTAAGGTCAGTGGGAGATCATTTTTGAGTGTAATTAGCACGTAGTTGAAATGAAATGTTTAGAAACTGTAGGCTTAAGTCTGTTTAAAACTTTTTAGCCTTTATCTATAAATTCAGCACCTATACTATATTATAGACTACTGCCAACATAAGCTATGTTCAGTAGTTGACTCTGCTCAGTATTTTTTAAATACCTTTATCTGTAGAGATATCCCATTGTGACTTGTTTATTCCCTTTATAGCTCACAGTGTGGAGCCATGCTTAAGCTCCTGAGCATGGTGGTGACCCTGATCACAGCAGCTGGGGCATGCATACTGTCATGTGATTGTGCAGACAACAGTACCTCTGTCACTTGTTCTCACAAGAGTCTCTTGGAGTTGCCTCAACCTCTGCAAGATATCAGGAACCTCTATGTGGCACACAACCATATCCATGCTCTTCCCAGTGAGGGTTTGGAAGAACTTCTGGTCCTTGATCTCACCAACAACCACCTCAGCGAGTGGCTTACTGGTGCTACAACCTTACCGAATATGAGAAGCCTTACCCAGCTGTTTTTAAGAGGAAATGCAATTAATGCATTGGTGCCTGGACAACTTCGAGAACTGAGGAATCTCACCTTGTTGGATCTCAGTGAAAATGACATCAAGCTTCTCCCTAAGAAATTCCTCCAAGGTTTGACCAATCTTCAGACACTTTTTTTGAGCATGAACCAGATAAACGTCCTGTCTCGTGGCGCTTTTGATGGTGCTCCTGCACTTAGGGAGCTCAACCTAAACAATAATAAAATAAGGAATATAGAAAATGGTGTGTTTGAAAACTGCACTGATTTGAAAAGACTTGGCCTATCAAAGAATCATTTAAAAAATGTATCAGATGGGACATTCATAGGTCTGCTGGGCCTCGCTCACCTTGATCTCAGCAGAAACAATCTCACTGCAGTGCCCACTGGTGCCCTTAAAGATACCCCCAATCTCAGTAGCCTGTATCTGCATCAAAACGCCATCACCTCTCTTCCTGGAAATGCTTTCTTGAGACTGACTTCATTAACAAAACTGGATTTGAACAACAACCCCCTTGAAAATTTATCTGAGACCTCTCTGCGAGGTCTTTTTCAGCTTGGTGTACTAGATTTGAGTTCCAATCAACTGCAGGGTCTCCCCCCATTAGTATTTCAAGATTTAGGCAAATTGGAGTGTCTCAATCTATATGACAATGCATTGAAATCACTCCCCCAAAACATTTTTAACAATCTAACCATGTTAAAAGAACTGCAGCTCGACAAAAATAACATTCATATCATCCCACCAGATGTGTTTCATTCACTTTCAAAGCTCAGGCATCTACAGCTCGACAATAATCTCATCTCAGATCTCAGCTTGTTCTCATTTAGAACGCTGAGAAAGTTAATACGGCTCGATCTTAACAAAAACAACCTGACTAAAATCTCCAGAGGGCTTTTTCACACTACAGGACCCTCCCCTGATGATGCTGAACTCTTGCCTTCACTAAGACTTAGAGAACTGCACCTGAGCAACAATAATATTAAGAAAATAGATAAGGGTGTGTTTGAAGCATGCACCAATATAACAAAACTCTTCCTGTTCAACAACACCTTGGAAAGCATAGAAGAAGGGACGTTCAGGGGTGCCCTGCACCTGGCTCACCTTGATCTGAGTAAAAACAGGCTCACTGCTGTACCATCTGCTGCCCTGAAAGATACCCACAATCTCGCCAGCCTTAACTTGCAGAAAAACGCTATCACTGTTGTTCCTGAGGATGCTTTCTCTTGCCTGAATGAACTGAGGAAATTAGACCTGAGCAAGAATCCTCTGCTAGTTTTACATGAAAACTCCTTCCGTGGTCTCTATAAACTTAGTGAACTAGACTTGAGTTTCAACCTGTTGCAGGATCTGCCCTCATGTGTGTTTCAAGACTTGGGCAAACTGAGGAACCTTAATTTGTACCACAACGCCTTAGCATCACTTCCTGAAGGTTTGTTCAACAATTTGACACAATTAAGAGAGTTGCAACTTGAAAGCAATAATATTTCCTTTATTTTCCCGGATACGTTTCATCCACTTACAGAACTCACGTATCTACAGCTTGAACAAAATCACATCTCTGAGCTGAATTCATCTTTATTCGTAACACTGACAAATCTGGAGAGCCTTTATTTAAATCACAATGCTCTTCAGAGAATCCCCAAACGTCTTTTCATTAAAACACAACGTCTGAAAGAGCTACAACTAACAAATAATGATATCCATAATATCCCAAAGTTTTCTTTCAAAAGCCTCAATAGACTTCAGTCTCTGAGTCTCAGCAACAACCGCCTTTCTGTTCTCCATACTGAGCACCTAGCTGGTCTCAAGCACCTACGGGAGATATTGCTAAATCACAACAGAATAGGCAGCCTCCCAGTCAGATTTTTCTCAGGGCTGAAAAAATTGAGAACGCTCGACTTGGCCAACAATAATCTAAGATTCTTGTCCATTGATGATTTCAAACACCTGTCCGCACTGAGAGACCTGCACTTGAGTTTCAATAGTCTTAATAAACTAACACATGGCACCTTCGGGGGTCAGCGAAAACTTGAGAAGCTCTTTCTGCAAAACAACTGCCTGTCCCACTTGGACTCAGAGGTGTTCTCCAATTTGACCTCTTTGCAAGAGCTTGATCTGGAGAACAACCACCTCCAGAGTCTGTCCTCCAAACAATTCCACAGCCTGAAGAACTTGAAGCAACTACATCTGAAATCAAATAAGCTGCAGTTTCTAGAGAATGGGACCTTAGAGGACCTGACAGCTCTGAATTCCATATATCTCAGTAGGAATCCATGGCATTGCTCTTGTCTACCTACGTATGTCAGCAAATGGATTAAGAAGAGACCCAGTTTGGTGAAGGATGATCCCAAATGCTCTGCCAGGTCTGGTAGCCTTGCATATGTAAATCTTTCTGCCTCGTTTTCACAGAATTGTGTCAATGGTGCCTGTTTCTCTGCATGTATGCCACATGTGCTAATACTGATGATTATTGTAGCTTTTGTCTTGAATGCTCGCATCCTGTAAAGTCCCTTTGTTTTGGTCCAAAGCGCATATGTATTTTTGAGCTCTAATCGCGGTATCCAAGCATCAATTTGCAGAAGTATTTGCAAAAACAAAAAGGAAAAACAGGTGACTGTCATTGATTTAATGTTTTGTTTCTACAATAAAATGTTATCTATTTACAACCCTGTATATCATTAAAAGGAACATAAATAAAAACAGAAACATAGCTGTTTTCTATGCTTTTAATGTCTTCATTAATTCATGCAACCATTACATTTTCTTAATATATTTCACAGTCGCTTAAAGAGCCGTACCCTAGTACTGGGCTTTTAAAAAAATTTTTTTTTTTTTATTGGGCACTAAAAACAACTTTTAAAAAGCATATTTTAATTAAAATGAGCTTCATGACCTGAAAAGTGGTACATTATTGAGGAGAATGACAATCAAGCTCCTATTTTATATCAACATACATGAAAGGGTTACATATGGCCTCTGCATTATACAACATACGGAACCTACTCCTGACATTAAAGGATGTGCTGGACATTCATCATAACACTCTTTCACTTCACTCTGCATAGATCACAGTGTCAGAAACCACATAAGGACAATTTGCAATGACAAACACCCACTGTGTTATGAAGCAAGCAGGTGATTATTTAGGCATGGACGTTGGTAATTACTGGCCATATGTTTCTATTACTTGTCAGCAACAAGTGTTTTAGCAGCAACGCAAAACTAAAGAACCTGAACTAAACCTGAGACATCAAAAATGTTTTGGCTGCCTGCCTGCATGTTAGACAAGAGACAATTAGGGGTGAATGTGTTCAACAGTTTACTGGTTATATGCACATTTATGGCTCTTGAGGTTCCTCTGATAACCAAAACTCCTCCCACACCTGTCACAGGTGTACTGCTTCTCACCTGTGTGCACGTACATGTGGGCTTTGAGGGTGTTGAGCTGGGTAAAACTGCGCTCACAGAGGTTGCAGCTGTAAGGTTTCTGCCCGGTGTGTACGCGCTGATGTCTGCGGAGATTTCCTGCCGAGGAAAAACCCTTACCGCACACGTCGCAGCTGAAAGGCCTCTCCCCAGTGTGGGACAGCTGGTGAGATTTGAGGCTGTTCTGCTGGGTGAAGGTCCGGCCGCACACCGAGCAGCTGTAGGGTCTTTCGCCAGTGTGCGTTCGCTGGTGAATTTTCAAGCTGCCGGGACTTCGGAAGGATTTTCCACAGACGCCACAGCTGTGAGATTTGCTGCCACCGTGCTGATTCTGGTGGTTCTGTAAGCTGCTGAGAGAACTGATGCTCTCTCCACAGACGCTGCACGAGACGGACGCCTCCTCCAAGTGAGTCCTATGGTGCATCTTCAGTGCGGTCACACAAGCCGAGCCCAGCCCACAGACGACGCAGCTGAAGCCGTTCTGCCCCGCGTGCCGGCCGTCGTGCAGCCTCAGCCCGTTGGCCTGGCCGAAGCCTTTGCCACACGACTGGCACACGTACGGTTTCTCACCTGTGTGGATTCGCTCGTGAGATTTCAGTGTGTTCAGCTGGTTGAAACTTCTACCGCACGTTCGGCAGGTAAACGGCTTCTCCCCAGTATGAATTCTCTGGTGCCGATACAAATTCGAAGGACAGGCAAAGGTCTTCCCACATGTGTCACAGCCATGCTGGTTCTTCAGTGAATGGGCCACAGTGTGTTTTTGGAGCGATGCTTTACCTTTTAAGCACTTTTTTATGTTATGTTGCCTGATGTGATTCCTTAGACCCTTTTGATGAACAAAAGTCTTGCCACACTTACAGCAGATATAAGGTCCAGTGTGAAATTTCTGACGTGTATCTAATCTGTGCTTCTTACTACACAGCGAACAGCTGAGGGTTTTCTCCAGGGCTGCATGGAGAGCCTGGTGAGCTCGGAGGTGAATCAACCTGATAAAGGTTCTTCTGCATCTCTTACAGCTGAGCTTACGTTCTCTGTTCCAATAGCAGGACTTTTGTGTCTTTGTGAACCTCGCCTCTCTCACACTACATAAACCTGTAACTCCACTCACTTCCTTTCCAGAAGAAACATCGACTTGTTCCGACCCGCAGATGTTTTCTTCATCATTTGCTCCTAACTTTCCATTGTTGACTGCACTGCCCATAAATCCAACCAATCGGGTTGGCTGTAAGGAAAATATTAAAGCTCATTAAGTTAGCATTTAATACAATAGGACTGATACACTATATGAACAAAAGTACTGGGACACATCTGTTTTTCAGGGGTTGGGCTAGGCCAGGGGTCGGCAACCTTTAACACTCAAAGCCATTTGGACCCGGTTTCCACAAAAGAGAAAACACCGGGAGCCGCAAGTCCTTTTTGACATATAAAATGAAGATAACACTGCATATATTGTTTTTTACTTTTATGCTATGTATAAAAACTAGGCCAGTGTGTTGCTTGTGAAATTTTTATTCATTCAAAGAAAACAATTTGAACATTTAGAAAAAACCCCACAAAAAATCAAACACATTGTATTTTAAATGTTACAATATCACCATAATCTTCAAATTTTGAAGTACAATAATAAAAAAACAATGAATAAAAATAAATATACTTAACACCTACAACGGCTGAGAGCGTCAATTTACTTATTTTCATCAGGCTGAGAATCAGAATTGCGTCTATTGGCCTTCTGGAGCAGCAGCATGCTCTGTAAGAGACATATGGATGTGTTGTAGGCGCATGTACACAAGTATTTTAACATATTGTTTCATACTGTTGTGCTTGAGAGACACCATCGACCGAAATCAAACTCCTTGTATGTGTCGCTCACATACTCGGCAATTCTGATTCTGACATGGCGACTGGTGCTGTACGATGGGCTCTGGTTTGCTTACATTTACATTTACGGCATTTAGCGGACGCTTTTATCCAAAGCGACTTCCATTCCCTGACTACAGGGGACAGTCTCCCTGGAGCAACTCGGGATTAACCCAGTGGTGGTTTTGCTGAAGGTAGGATTCGAACCCATGACCTCTTGATCCAGAGGCAAGTATCCTACCCACTA